>PVKM010048168.1:0-11268 GCA_004027735.1 Carollia perspicillata
AGAGCCCACAGGCATGCCACGTGCCCCAGACGGAAAAGAGTGTGGCAGGACTCTGACACTGACTCATAGCACCCACAGTGCCTTGTGGCAGAGCACGTTTCACCAACTTGAAGTCCACAGCCCTAGAAAAATGGACCATCACGGACAGCCTGAAATTACTTGATAGCATTATTATTATTGTCATCTTCACTGTCATTTTCTCTACCATTTGCTGTGTTCCTTTAAGGTCCAACGACCACAGTAGGCATTTTGCATACATTTTCTCGAGACATCACAAGAACCCTAGGAGGTAAATGTAATCTCTACTGTGTACATGAGGGGAAACCGAGGCTCAGAAAGATTAAGTGACTTGCCATCAATTACCTAGTATAGCCAGATAGGAATGCAGGTCGTTTTGACTCCTTATACCACAAGATCTTCTTGTAAATGCTTAGAATGGAATTATTTACCAAATCACTAACAAACCAAGGTAGCATCAAACGTACCTGAGATCTACAAATGGCATCAGTGGGTAGTACAATCGCTCAGCTTTCCCCAATGATCATCATCTCAGCTCACTCAGAGTCATTCTGCAACAAGCAAGTGTTGTCTGCATCTCCTCCAACACCCTCCATCTGCGTCTGAAAACATTCACACTGTTCACTGTAAAGGCAGAATAAAGAGCGATCTTCTACTAGTTGCCTTTCTTTGTCATTCACACTCCCTTAGCTCCTCTGAAGCCCAACCTCCTTTGAAGTAGGTGTATCTTCCGAGCCAAGAATCCTTCTGAGGATCACTACTCTAGGGAAGCAGGAGGGGAAGCGTACACTACCCAGAGCATTTTGTCTCCTGACATGGCCTTGTTCTTAGTCCCAAGTCCATCTCAAGTAGAACTTCTCTGCACAGCATTTCACGTTTGTATGTCTTGTATATCTGCCTTGCTTTTCACAATGCACCTTCTGACAATGAGGCTTTCACTAAGAAAGATGGTAAATCTCTACATTTCTCTCATAACTTACTAGAAATTCCCCTTTTAACCATTATGGCTTATAATGCTTTAGCCAGAACTAATAGGAAGAACACGTATGTGTCAGCAAAGGCCCTGACCTCCTCCCTCCTATTGAGGCATGCATGACAATAGGACAGCCACCAGAACTGTGGCCTGGACAAATGTCTCATCCTCTCTATGACTAAAAGAAACACTCACCCCCTTACATACACACACACACACCAAACCTTACCCATTCTTTAAGCTTTAGGAATCAAATTGTGTCTCTCTGTCTGGTGAACCTTTCTCTGACTTACCTATCCCTAAGATGGACTTTCTATTCTCGAAACAAATTACAGCATTTATTATCTATGCTCATGGGTACTTAACATATACGATATTATTTTCATGTGAATAATTATTAACTTCTTAAACTATATTTGGGAATAGAAACTAAATTTTGTCCCATGATACCCAGGATAGTGATTTGCCCAGAGCAGGCATTCATGAAATGTAAACAAAAAAACATATTTTTTAGCTAACATTTTAAAATGTAAACACGCTTATGAATATTATATCCCTTCAAGTTGGTAAACTTGAATGTTACACACTTATTCAAAGATATCTGTTATGCAATACATGCATAATAACCCTCTGTTTCATTAATCTTATATTATTTTAATTTACCCAAAAAAATAATTGCTATAAGTCACCAGGAACAAAAAGTTTTGGTAGACACTGAAGACTCAGAGTAGAATAAATCACCAAACATCAGAAAACCTATAAACTACATAAAGAATGAAACTGTGCATAAGTAAGTATGACAAAGAGATACATGGTGAACTCTCTTGCTGTTGCAGCACAGAGAAGATCACAGTCTGTTTTCACCGGGAGGTTCAAGGACGAAGAAGACTTTACAGCGAGAGAATGAGAGAGGCCTTTCCGACAAGACAAAGCCTGCGCAGAGGCACAGATCTGGGAGGGAGGAAATGCATGCCGTGTACTTGAGAAGAACTTGAGAAGAGATAAGTGGCTGAAGCTCATTTCCATCCTTTGAGGACAGATGTGACTCTACTTGTTTTAGAGCTTGTCAAAGATCTTTCAAAGCTAAGTCTGATAGATAATTTCATAGATAAAATCTTGGTTAAGATATCTGAGCTTAAGTTTCGGTCATGAACTTGTTCTCAGGGAGCATCTAAGAATGTACAGGTTTGAACAATAGCAGTACAAATAATTACTTAGAGTATAAAGCTCTCTTCAATGCATGTATTTTGGTATGTTTAAAAACTAATCCAACCTCTTTCAATCCAGACTTCCTATTTCTTGTTCAACTAAAGAATTTGTGATGTGGAAAAAGTAGAAGTTAATAAAATCCTGACTTTATGTTTAACAATATTGGCCCAATTACTATGAAAAGATAAATCTGTGGCATTAGTTTACACAGTTGGAAACTATTAGATATAAGCACACATCTTTGGTCTCAAAGTATTTTATTAAATTCAACTTACAGGTAAAGAAATAAGATGTTTTTAAACTTTTCTAGAATCATTTATAAGTTTTTTATCTCATGTTATATTTTATACCGATTTTATTAGATTGTCAAAAGAATAAGTAAATTATTGTCAAAAGCATAGCAAGAGAACAAATTACTCTTAGTCTTTTAATTACCAAATAACTAAATTTTATGGTAGAAGGTGTGGAAAATACTGAAAAGCCCAAGAAAAAGGATAAGAATTACCCATAACTCTCATGCAGTCATTATTTTGGTAAGTGACCTCCTGGTCACTTTTCTATTATAACTTTTTTCAAAATTGCAATTATCTCATAGATCTTTTCTGTCATAATTTTCTTGCTTAAAAAGATATTATGATTATTACCCACTAGAAATTTAAATATAGCATTTCCAAAATGAGAAGGCAAAAGGGAAAAAGTGATCAGCTTGACATGGAGTATCTTTTTTTCCCAATGTTGAGGAATAGCACACACGCTTCATTAATCATGATGTCCTACTTAGCAAGCACTCTCTGTGAGGACAGCTTATTTGGCACTATTCTCTGTAGACGTATGATAACCATCTCCAAATGGATCCTTTGTTTTTGTCCATAAAAATAGAAGTTTTCTACTTTTACTGCAATGTGGACGTAATTTCTTCCACTCTGCCTTTGACTGGAATACCCTCCAGTAGAATGGGTGTAGTGACCACCTGCTCACATTGGCCTCTGCTCAGGTAAGTCTGATTTTCTTGCTGAAAGGTAATTTCCCTTGTACATTATGTTTTGGCATTGGAATGAAAAAAATAGCAAAGGGATATTTACGTAGTTAATGAGAAAAAATAATTTTCCAAGAATGAGCCAACACTTGACAAATTTTCAAGAGAAAAAAATCAGGAATAAAATTTAAACTCACTGAGATGACATAATGTTCATTAGAAAGTGTAAAAAATACTGGAAGGCAAAAAGAAAAAGAATAAAAATTGACATAATAACTTTTGCAACCATTATTTTGGTAAATGTCCCTTCTGGTTTGAGATTACTGCAGTCCATCCAAACTATCATTGTAGAGTAGAATCGGTCTCATTCGTGGCTAAGTGCAGTATTTTCCATACTGCAGGTCACAACTTTTTAGTAGATGGTAAAATCAGCCCAGTGTGTCACAACTAGCATTTTAAAATTTGAAAAGAATAAAATTAAAAATATCTGAGTGGATTATGTAATATAAGAGTCTATATAATTTCTAAGACATTTGTGTCAGCTGTGTGTGCTAGTAGGGCGGCAGGTCCTGAGTAGGTCTGTGGCTCATTTGGGTCCCCTGCCCTCAGACATCAAGAGCCTGATTCTTAGGCCTTCTGACCTAGACCGGGACTTACACCGTGCCTTCCCCTGGGTCTCCGTCTGCCAGGTTTGGACTGGAACTATCCCACTGGCTCTCCCGAGGCTCCAGTTTACAGATGGCAGATTGTAGGACTCCTCAGTCTCCACAATCCATGAGCCAATGCCTCATAATAAATACCTATTCCATTCCATTCTATCCTGTCATATTCTATCTTGGTTCTGTTTTTCTGGAGATCCTTGACTAATACAGTTCCGTAACTAATGTGGTTCACCTTGTACCCTCCATGGATAAGCTGACTGTAATTCAGAGTGTCTACAATACGTGGGTGCATCCTTCACTGGAGCTGAATAAGACAAAAACTGTGCACTAAGAAAAACAGAATCTTTTATATATATTTTACTCTAGAAATGCCTCAGGTAGGAGTATAGACTGCCATCATTATGGTTGAATTCAGTGGATGTCCGCGACCCATTTCCTTAAAGGAATGGCCTCTGATCTGGCCCATTTTTTCATTCTCTTTCTTCCAGGACCTTGTCATCCTCTTCAATATCCTACATCAGGCTTACCTATGTTTCTGTCGCTGTATCTGGACCCTCCTTGGTTGACAACTTGCCCTATTTTTTAGTGCAATAGCTTAGGGCTCACTTTGGGAAAACTCACCACAGACCTGGGATTTTAAAATAAGGCTTTTCCGTGTATAAGGACTACATCATGTGTAGGAAGGAGCAGAGGGCTTACTAGCCAGAGGCTTGGGGCCACTATATCCTGGTCCCTTGACAATAGCAACATTGCAAGCTTTTCCATATATATAAGTATAACCCAAGCTCCCCCAAGAATTGCTTTGAGGTCAGCCTGAGTACTAAGATTGTGTGGTCATGAGAGCAATCCATAAAGTCTACTTGAAAGAACTACTGATAGCACACATCTTAAAGTGGCTATATTACATATCTATCAGTGGTATGGATCTACAAAGATGCCATAGTTGTACCTCGAGGAGTAAACCATATGTAAAGAAACCACCATGTTTGCCCACCAGAGGACAACATTGAAGATCTCTTTGTTGGTTGAGATTTTAACTTTTCATAATGTGTGACATGAAATTTTGATCAGACAGCTTTCCTCTTATGTACCAAAAATGCATTGATTCATGTGTAGAGAGATGATCCCTTCCCACCTGTTCTGCAAAGTAGGCGACCTGCCATCGTACTTTCACCTAGAAGTTGTTTCCCTCTAATTTTATATCCTTGCTCTTTGTTGCCAATTGCATTCTCATTTGCAGACCATAATCTCCAAGATAAGGGACTATTTCATCATTCTAGCTCATCAGGCAACCCAACAGCTAATAGCTGCACAGTAAACATGCATGAATAAACAAATTAAAGGGAAGATATATTTCATCAATTTTAGTAAAAAGAGTAAATCTCTAACTGGCATCCAAGCTACAATTTATGCTCTACTCACCACCAAATATCCAATAGAAACCTTGAAAACTTGGACAATTCTTGTGCACACCAAAAAAAGTCAATATTCACAGCTTTAGAGGTGTATCTGATTAATTTGTTCACACGTTACTTTGTAGGCACTACGACAATAATCATTGTTTTCACAGAACAAACCAGAACTTATAACAGCAGGCGATATAAAGTGAGGAGACAGGTTCTGCCCTTTATCCCACCTTTATTGCAAATGCTGCACTCCCAATCTGCCTTTTCTCTTCTACACACCATAGTTCTGAGTGAACAATTATACACCAAGTGAGAGAATATCTGGTATCGTTTAGAGATGTTGGATCTCAGTGTTTTTTGACCAAGACAACTTCCTCATAAGCTTCCATGCTTATGGAGGAAGATGACAACCACGGATTTTTTTTTAATTTCTCTCCCCATTCAATTAGCACATAATACGATATAGGTAAGGAAAGAACACTCAAAAATACACAGGGGAGTCAGACTTATAAGTCTTTTTGAAAAGAACAAGAACCAAATGTGAGTTCAGTCACTAGTGAATTCCAGAAGGCTGTACTTGCAGGTTTGATGAGAGAAGAAAGGTAGCCCCTGTCCTCTCAGGAGGCCTCAGACTGGAGATACTTCAAAGCAAGCTCCCAAAACTCTGTCTCACATGGTAATACCTTTTGAAAGAGATAAAAGTCGCCCCCTCTTCATGCTCTTTATACCTTTTCACAGTATTTTGGAAACAGCACGGGAAGTGACTCCCAGTGAAAAGCCATTTGTAGCATCACTGAGCCATGAATGGCAGCCCACTCCCAGCAGGCTTATTTGTAAAAATATGACTTTAAGTTTAACCTAGTGAGTTGCATGCTTCTAATAGCATCCGGCAGTCCATAGCTGATTTTGAATATACCCCAGGTTCCAAGTGGATCATAGAGCTAAATCATCTCTTATTCCAGCCTGCTCATTTTGAACCAACTCATTTTACAGTGTGGTTAGCATAGCCTTTGCAGCTAAGGATGAGTGCTCAAAGCACTTGGGGCAATGTTGTCTTAGCACAGCAGCTAGGTGAGGCAGTTGACACAAATTGCATCCTGTGCTGCTTGCGATTTAATGTTGTTACTGACAGGAGGATTTTTTGCAAAGGTTACTGATGTATCACGAAATAGAGCATGCACTAAAACCAAACCCTCAATCAGCATTCCTCTTCAGTTCAAGATTTCAATTATGTCACTTTTCTTGAATGTAGTCTATTAACCAGAAGATAATAAACAAAATCTGCATATCTTAATTAATATCAAAAGTCTTTGGTATAACATTAGGGAAAAAAATGTCACTCGTTGTATAAGTCCTTTCATTCCAAAATAAATACAATGAACACTTTTGATATTTCATACCAAAAATGTGACTTGTTCATTTTATACCTCTTACTCTATACTAAACCTGTTCACTATAGAGCTCAAAAATCCATTTATTCTCTCTGTATTCTGTATTGGAGGAAAAGAAGAATAACATAGGGAAAAAAGTCACTATTAATATATGAAGGATATACTGGGTATACTATAAAAATGATCTCTGAGTAACAGAACACTCCATTTTCATTTCCTAGAAGTATATCGTGCCAGAGGTCGTAAAACTTAAAACTGCCCAATTAGATTTTATACCAAGCAATACAATTTAGCCTTCTCTGGTTCCATGAACTCTGGCTCACCATGAATTAAATGGTCCTGCAAATCACTACATACAAGATAACTTGCACAGCGCGCATATATTCCATCAATTGCCTCTCCAATGCTAATGTAAGAAGGGGAAGGGTCGAGTCAAGGAACATGTATAAAGGACCCATGGACAAGGACAACTGGGGCAGAGGGAGGATTGAATGTGGGAGGTGGAGGTGGGCAGGGCAGGGGAGAGCAATGGCAGGGGAATGGGGACAACTGTAATTGAAAAACAATAAAAAAAATTTTAAATGAAGAACTGGGCCTAATATGTTGGGTTCTTATTTAAATTACAGTTCTACATCTGTAATAATCTCAAAGACAGCCCCTTTTGTGCTTACCTGGCTTTATAATCAGAATTTATTTCTATGAGTTGCCCTTTAATTGGCTTGTCACCACAGATCTAATTTTAGATTTAGCTGTGGTTAGGTATGGCTCTGGTTAGAGAGCCTTTATTCCCTTCTAGAAAGTTCTGCCTATTCATTGTGTCAGCAGGTTCTTGGAAGGACACGGATAAAAGCGAATGCAGCTAAGAATAGATTGCATTTGTCCTCATAAACTATCAGCATTGGTATGTCGGTTATTTATTATCTATAGTCATTTAATTGCACTGTTGAATATGACATCATGCTTTTCCAAAATTGTCAGGTGGACCAGGAAAGCAGGATACCCAAATAACTTAGGTCTTTATTCAAAGTCTGAGGTCATCAAGATTAGTCACAGAAATCACAATTACTAACATTTAAATTGTATCTTTTAAAGAGGAGGTGAACAGCTTATGCACTGTCCCCAGAAGGTGAACAGTGGAAATAACTATCTAAATCATCAGGGAAAACACCTCCTTTACTTCACTGAAAACAGCCATGGATCTGCTGCTACTGGTGGAAGAGCTACTCGGCATCTGCTTTAAGCAGATTATCACTTGATCAGATTGTCCATTTCAAATTGATCAGAACTGCTGAGTGGCTGTTCCCGTCCCTCTGGCTTTCTGTGATCTTAAATATCAATTTGTCTACAGACACTTGGTGATACATTGACCACACATCCCACCATGTGTTGCATGGATGCTCCTCTGGCCATCTCATTGTATTTATAAAAACAGATATTTACAAGTCAACACACAACTGAAATAAACCTAAGGGACTCAAAATGACTGATCTTTTACTTATGACTGATAATTGTGTCTAGAAAATAGAACATAAAATTAAATAAAGAACTATGAACAGAGCTGGTCTACAATCCAACCTAAGCCATAGGTAACAGGGAATAACTCACAGGAGTCCATTTCATTCCTCTTGACAAATTCTGCAGGCATCATCTGTTTTATACTTTAATTTATTGACTGAATTTATATAAATCCAGTAGTGAATTTAAAAATGGATGAAAAGATAGATGACACATATAAATAGCGAGGAAGAGAGATGATGATGATGATGATGAAGACAGATGATAGATAGATAGATAGATAGATAGATAGATAGATAGATAGATAGATAGATTGATTCTTGGAAAAAGCATATTAAGGGTGAAATGCAAGATCAGTTGAAAGTCAGCCTCCAAAGCCAGGCTGCTCATGTCACTGAGTCTTGTGAAGAAGAGATAGATGTCAAAGACAGTACATGTCAAATAAACTGGGACCCATCAATCTTTTCTTAGCAATAAGGAAATATTCACTGTTGACTTAGACTAAGTCAGTTGGCTGGTGATCCTAGCAGCAAATGTCAGAAAATGTTGCCCTTCACTTTATCTGTCACTGACACTTGACCAGAATGTTTTTCTTTCTTCACCAGAGGAAAGAGAAAGTCAGCTTAGTGGAGGAGGTGAGGCTGTCAGGGGAATGATGGGAAAAGAGACACACTTTGAGAATGATGGATTGCCCCCACTGAGTCCCTATGTTCCCTATTCAGAGCTCTTGGGACAGGTTATTATTATCCTAGCAAGAGTTAGAGAGGACTCACTCTTTCCACTAATTTGGAAACAAGTTGGAAGTCTATGACATCCCATCCAGGCTCTGCCCGCCCAGGGGGGCTCACTGTTATCTGGAAGAGTATCCCTTCATTTGGCCAAAGATGCAACTACAAAACCATGTGTAGAAGAAGGAGAATGGAAGGTTTGATTGTCATAGGGTCGGGTTAAATTTTGCAGCATCCCTGCGGCATTAAGTAGGGAGAGAATAAAGTATGATTTCTTCTCCACCGTAATGCAGTCTTTGGGAATTGAGGAAAGTAGGGTAAATATGTATAGGATCTATGACTATCTATGGAGAAGGAACAGGTATAGGCACAACACCCACATTTGTCCTAAACTGTATTTTCCACAGTAAAAATCAGTGCCAAAGAAGTAATAGATACAGAATTTGCCCTGGAAATCAGAGAGTTGCCCTGTTAAGTGCATAAGCAGGAAATGTTTCACATTATCTTCAATGTTGATAAGATCCCATTAGATAAATAAGTGCACCCCAGCATGAGAACACAAGCTGAGCAAGAGGTACATTTAGAAAAGAGTCTGGCCCCATTAAGAGGCAGTGTTTGAACGTACTTTGCACCCTTAGCGGGAAAGAAGAGAGACGTGCAGAGGAGAAGCAAAGGGACACAAGGCATGGGTGTTCCAAGATTAGCAATAGAGTATGCTCACTCAGAGATAGCTAGCATCACGGGCTGGAGGCTCTAGAGTGCACTCAAGCTCTGAGCATCACTTCTTTAAGTGATCCCTTCGTGTTGTACATTACGGAGAGTCCCACCTGTAACCGCAGACTCTGCTGCCCCCATCTCTAAGCATTCTGAAAAGGAAAAAAATTTTTTGCTAAAAGAAGCTACATTTATTGTTGACATTTTATAATGCACCTGTGCTGTGTTCAAACTGTTTCATCATAGGCTTTAAAATGTGAACCAGTATAAAATCTAGACTGAATTCTTTTTTTGAAGTAAGAGCTCACCTAGATCCAACTGTGCCACAAACTGAAACAAATTTTAGAAACAAATTGAAAGTTCTTCATCTTAATGAAGTGGAAAAAATCAGTAAGTGTGTTTAGCTTTATACTGGTTAGTTTATGGTTAAGAACTGAAATGGGGAAATAGGGATCTTTTTGTCAAGAAGCTAGAAAGAAGCATGTCACTCAGGCTAGCTCTAGGTATAAAGCTTATTAGTGATGCATTTTCTTCTTTATGCTCTCTGCATTGTCCAATTTTTCTTCAATAGGCATGTATTACTTTTATACCCAGAGAAAAGGTCAAACAAAAAAAAAGAAAAATATTGCCATTAGTTATTAACTTGAAAAGAAATAGAAATGAAACAGAATGGAAAAATACCAAAGTGTTAGCAGTGATTGGCTTCAACAGAAAAGTAAGTGATGCCTTTTATTTTCTTTCAATCCTTCTGTATTTTCTACCATGAACAGTGTTTTTAATGAATAAATACTTTAAGGAACAAAGGAAACTTAGGGGAAAGTGTTGCCTTATTCAATTTTGAATACCTGGAAATTAAGGTAAAAGATAGTAATGAATTAATTGGAGGTAGTCTGGGTGGACAGTGTCCACAAAGCTTATTACAGAAACCGAGCAAGGACCAAGAACCCTCTTGACCCAACCTTGGTGGTAGGCAGATCCTACAGTCACCACGCAGTATGGCTGTGAAGGCCTCCAAAATCCTGTTCTCCAAAATATCTGTTCTTTGCTAACAGAGCACCCAAATCAGCCTGCCACTGTCTCCCAGGCTCTTGCCATTGGAGTCATTTCTTCACCTTCTAGGGATGGTACATGCATCCTCTGGAATTCACCCTTATGAGACATAAATGTCTTTGGGAAGGGGACTAAGAGCCACAGGCACATGAGAAAGGCTAAATAAAGTGGTCACGAAGAGAGACAGACCTAGCGCCAGGCTCCAATGTCAGGATTTTCTCTAGGAGTCACAAAGTCCTGTGCACAGTCTTTAACTTCTTTCACAATGGATTCTCTCTTCTATAAAACGGAGGGGCGAACAGAGAATTCCTCGTCAGTCTTCCCAGATCTAAATTCCATCAGCATCGTGTGTCTCTCAGTTTAGATGGAGGGCACTTTGTAAAGCGAAGAGCAGTGCTGAGGGGACAGATAATAAAGTGGATGTGTGCTTAAGTGGGGCATGAAGGGACAATCCAGAGGCCCGGGAAATTTCTAAGGATCCTGGCGAGCACACGAGAAGGAGACACTACCACATGCCACACAAGGAGAGCATCTCCCCAAAGAAAAACTCTCTTCACTTCACAATTTTTTTTTCTGAGTCAAGAGTGTCAATTTAAATTCCAATCTCAAGAGACCACTCTGTTATA
>PVKM010048169.1:0-11264 GCA_004027735.1 Carollia perspicillata
TGGCTATTTGCTTAGTTTTTGTTTTCATTGTTTTTCTTTTCTTTTTGGTTCATTTGTTGATAGTTATGAGTTTGTTGTCATTTTATTGTTCACATTTTTTATCTCCTTTTTTCTTAGATATGTCCCTTTAACATTTCATATAATAAGGGCTTGGTGATGATGAACTCCTTTAACTTGACTTTATCTGGGAAGCACTTTATCTGCCCTTCCATTCTAAATGAAAGCTTTGCTGGATAGAGCAATCTTGGATGTAGGTCCTTGCCTTTCATGACTTCAAATACTTCTTTCCAGCCCCTTCTTGCCTGTAAGGTTTCTCTTGAGAAATCAGCCGATAGTCTTATGGGAGCTCCTTTGTAGGTGACGGTCTCCTTTTCTGTTGCTGCTCTTAGGATTTTCTCTTTGTCTTTATTCTTGGGTAACTTAATGATGATGTGCCTTGTTGTGTTCCTCTTTTGGTCCAACTTCTTTGGGACTCTCTGGGCTTCCTGGACTTCCTGGAAGTCTATTTCCTTTGCCAGATTGGGGAAGTTTTCCTTCATTATTTGTTCAAATAAGTTTTCAATTTCTTAGTCTTCCTCTTCTCCTTCTGGCACCCCTATAATCAGGATATTGGAGCAGTTCAGGTTGTCCCAGAGAGTCCTCAGCCTCTCTTCATTTTTTTGGATTCTCGTTTCTTTGTTCTGATCCAGTTGGATGTTTACTTCTTCCTTTGTTCCAAATTGTTGCTTTGAATCCTGGTTTCCTTCTTGTCACTGTTAGTTCCCTGAATGTTTTGCTTTATTTCATTTTTATGTATCTTTCATTTGTTCTTTCATTTTTTGACCAAGCTCAGTCAGTTCTGTGAGCATTTTGATTACCAGGGCCTTAAATTGTCCATCAGATAGGTTGGCAATGTCTTCATCACTTAGTTCTGAGATTTTGCTGTGTTCTTTCATTTGGGCCATATTTCTTTGTCTTGGCACACTGGTCTGGTTGTTCTGGTTGATTTTTTTCTTTAATTCATTGGTTGTTGAAGTTCCGTGCAGTTTGATTTCCTGGTGCTTCTGGTTGTTTGTTGATTTTAGATTGGTTGTCGTCCTCCTTTTGGTTGTGAGAGAAAGTGAAGGGCTTCTACCTACACCTCCATCTTGGCCGGAAGTCTTTTTCCTTGTATTTTTCTAATGCCACTACTTGACTGGGGGGCTTGTCTACCTCAGTACCTACAGCTTGAATTTGGATTTAGTCTGTTACTTGGTAATGGATTTTGAACTTCATCTTAAATTGGTCACGGCTCATTGCTAGTGCTTCACATTTCATCTGCTGTGTTGCCTCTTTTATTACTTCTATAGGTTGTGAGTTAGGATAATAAAGTCAAGATAAAATCACCCCAAGCCATTTGCAGCTCTGGGAAGCTGGCACAGGGCTGTCAGAAGCTGGCCAGGTGCCAGCAAAAGGAGGAAATGTTCTTCCATGTTGCCAGCCTTATCATGACTCCTACCCAATTCTTGCCAAATTTTTAGGAAAATGATGATATACTCCCCTGGAGCTATTCTGTATGTGTCTATAGATGGGAAGTCTTTCAACAAGTATTTTGACTATAAATACTTCTGATGTTTTTCCATTGGATTAAGTCTGTAACTTGAGCTTCATATTGTGAAATACTGACATTGAGATCATAATCGCTGTGCATAGTTAAGGTATCATTGTCATCAGTACCAGCCACTTACAGCATAACTGAGGTTTTTAGTATATGGAATCGGATTCAGGATATACTTGTGAAATAATAATTGGAGACTTTTTTTTAAAAAACCATGAATGTGTTCTTTCTTTTTGTGGATGAGGAAGACAGAGAATGGGAAGAGCTTAGGAGAAGCTGGAAGGTAATCACAACCCTATTGTTTTTTTAAATAAGGAATTTTTTGTGTACTTTTAGAGAGAGGGAAAGGGAGGGAGATAGAGAGAGGGGGAGAGAAACATGGATGTGTGAGAGATAATCAATCGGTCACCTCTCGAACATCCCCCCACCACCCAACTGGGGACCTGGCCCACAGCCCAGACATTTGCCCTGATCAGGAATCGAATCAGCAACCTTTCATTTTGCAGAATGATGCCCACCCTCACTGAGCCACACCAGTCGGGGCTACATCTCTGTTCTTTTAAATATTTACTCTATACCTCTTAGACACCAATTTAGATAACTCAACTCAGATCATTTAATGTATTTGTTCATGTATGGTGTCTTTCTTATTTGGTAGAAGGGTTTGTCTCTCTGGCACAGACAAACTGAATTTCAAATTCTCTTTTAAGTGTTGAGAAGATAAGCCATAAGCATGTCTTACTCACTCAATCAATTAGTCATCAATCAGAAATGCTTATTAAGCACAGATTTCATGCCCAGGCCTGTGTTTGGAAGGATACAGAGAGGGAGAAGGTGCTGTTTTACAGTCTAGTCAGATAGTCCAGGGCTCAAATCCTAGTCTTATAAATTGGTAGCAAAGTGAAACTCTAGCAAGTGATGGAATATCTCTGAGCTTCTGTTTCTGTCAAAACGGGGGTGATAACACCCACCTCACAAGGCTGCTGCAGGAATTGAAAAAATTAGTGTATTTGGCAGGGTGCATCTACAAGTGTTAGCTCTCTTACCCTTCCCTTAGTCTTTTGCCCAGAGAAGCTCCAGTAGGAGGCCTGTGTGAAGGCCCTATTCTCAAGGTCAAACGCTATTACCTCCATGGGTACATGAAAGCAGACCCATGGTGGCTGGCTCTAAACAAAGGCTATAAACTGGCTTCATGCTGGCCAAAGCCAACCTGAGACACTTCCAGTTCGTCTTGTGTATTGTTAAAAAAAAGAATTCATTGCTAATGTTTAGACATCAAAGATATCCGTACAACCCAGAATGCTGGAATTCTTCCAAAAATCAGAAGATTCTGGCCTTTGACACTCAGTTGGAGCTGACCAGAAACTACCTCTTTGGATGGGCAAGTGCTCTCCTGATTGACGGTGACTTCTCACAGGGAGATGAGCTGTGGTGAACGGGCACTATTTAGCTCAGCTCCAGATGGAATTCAAAGGTTAAGAAAAGCAACCAAGCCCATAGCGAGGAGCTAGGGCAGCACAAACCCTAATAGAATCCCCCAGAGAAATAAAGCTTAGTTCATTCGTTCCCTCATTCATTCACTCACTCATTCATTCATTCAACAAATATTATTATCGAGCACCTTGATGTGCAAGCCACTGTATCCACTACAGAAGAAAACATTCACTGAGAAGCTACCATGTGTCAGGCTCTAACACAAGACTAGGATGCATTGGACAGCCCCCTACAACAAACAATGATCTAGTCCAAAGTGTCAACAGTGTCAGGGCTGAGAACCCCTGAAATACAGGCATTAGTATGTTGAGTGCAAGAAGCAAGTTGCAGAAGAATATACAGTATAATACTCTTTTTAAAAGTTCAAAGGAAAAAAAAAAACAAGAAGAAAACATCATTTGGAGAGTCACACATATATAGTAATATCATACTGAAAGTAAGAGAAATAACAACAAAAAAAATCAGTTTCTCTGGTGGATAGACTGGGGGATGGGCTTGGGAAGGAGTATACAACAAATGTAATCTATAGGAATGTTACAGGAATTCTTAAAGCAGGAGATGGGTTCACAGTTATTGGTTTTATGCTTCATAGCTTACATTTACATTATATATATTTTCAAAAGTATCAAGCACTTAAAATTAATACAGAATATGTTTAGTATGTTTTTTAAAATATATACCACTGGGGACTGAGTTTATGGGGAGCTTTCTATTTCATTTTTGAATTTTTTTCTTTCATAATATATATGCCACTGCTTGTACTGGGAAGAAATCAATAAGGAAAGAAACAAAGAACAAATATATTAAAGTTTTTTCCCTCACAAGAGTGGCTGGTGTTCCTAAACTCTTGGGTATACGTAAATCCAAATACTACCACCAGTCATTGAGTCTGATATCATCAATTATAAGACACACCATCATTTTATGAGTGGCTAAGAATGAAAAAAAATGCTGCCAAGTAAACCATGACATAATACTTTCTCACCACTTAGACTCTTTAGTTCTATACTTACTGAAACAGCTCTCTGACACTCATTTAGACATTTGCTTTTGTTACATATCACTCATTCATAAAGAGGGAAATATAGACAAATCAATAGGCCAAGGCAGGCCTGAAATATCTTTACATTCCAAGGCCAACTCTCTTATCACTTTTCAACTGACAGTAAATAATTGATGCCTGTGCTTTCCACACAGTCCTGTCCGCTCTGCCGCGGAGAGCATCAGCCAGCCTCTCAGCCTTCCACCAGCGTGCTCCCTGTCTCCGGGATCTTCCTCTGAACCCTTGCTCCCATTCTGGTCATCAATCTCACCCGGGGTCAACAGAGGTTTTTGAACAACAGGCAGGACTCATGTTCTTTCCTCAAATGGTTTGTCAACAGAAACACTGATGGCGTGCAGCAGGCTGGTCACACCATGGGAAACCATAACCGAGTTCACACATGACCGCCAACAGCACTATGACTGCTGTCTGGCCAATAGCACTTAGAAGATGCCGTTGATTTCTACAGGGGTCTCAACTTCAGAGATGCTATAATGTGAAAACCATGTACAAATGAGGATAAATTACAGAAAAGGAAATGTTACCTCCTCCCAAATGCATCTGTGACAAAAAGTAGAAAATAATAAAGAAAACAAAATCAAAGGGCAAGTGCTTGTAGGCAGGTCAGACCTTCAAGGTCTCTTAAAAACAGATGTACTACCAAGAGCCAGTATTGGGAGCAGTCCCCCCTACATACAGGTGATAGAAGTGTGAATTATCTCTGGAGAACTTAAAAACAAAAATAAACTCTTTTAAGAATTCCTTTGCTTTTGGTTATCACCATGTGATGGTAATTCTAGACAATATCAGTAATAATATAATCCTATCTGAAAAAAAGTTTTGCTGATCTAAATTCTAAACAATTGCGGACATTTATTGTTGAGTTTTAATTGTAAGTAAACAAATAAATGCTTAAAATTAGTATTATGATTACTTGTCCCTTAATACATGTTGTGTTCTACATGGAAGTTAAATCCGAGAACCCTTAGTCCCACAGTTGGCCATATCACACATGCAAGCAGGCCCACCTACCTCCTTTCATTTCCAAAGCCATCTTGAGCTCACTTTGGACCCAATTCATGTCTAACCCTGGTGGTACTGTATCCTCCTGCATTTAAACAGTGAATATGCAATAAACAATGATAGTCCAATAGATGGCTGTAAGAACTTGACTTACTTCCATTCTATATGACCACATGTTTTTATTTATGCTTAAATTTTAAAACATTGAAACAGAGTTAAGAACTATAAGGTAGAATATTTTTATTGAGTATGCAGAAATTTTAGTTTACACATGAAATAGTTAATGGTTTTGAATGATATCTTACACAGTATTTGTAATTTATTTATCTTTTATGGTTAATTGTTTAAAAACTAAAGAACAAATCAAGAAAATGGAAACTATAATGCTATTATTTATTACTAAAACCAATTAATAAGTAGATATGTTTTCCTCTTTAAAAAGAAAGACACACCGATATAATTAAGCATTACTCATTAGTTTTCTCCTTTCTTATACTATAGTTTTATTTTTTTCCTGATGTGAATGCCTATGTGCAGTTCAGTAAAAGAAAATTTTTGCTGACCCTAGCCATTAATATTATTTGTTTTATTTCGTTATTCTCATTGAAAAAAATTTTGTCGTGTAGAGGCGGGGGGTGTTAAAATGATCAGACCTGTCACAGCCTGAAAGAGCGTAAGGAGATACGACAACTAAATGCAATGTAGTATCCTGGATGAGATCTTGGAACAGAATAAAAGACATTAAATAAAAACTAAGGACATCTAAACAGAGGCTTTAACAATAATGTATCAATATCAGTTCATTGTTTGTAACAATTACATTATACTAATGGAAACTGTTAATAAGGAAAATACTGGGTGGGAACTCTCAATGTCTGTAAATCTAAACTAATTCTAAAATTAAAAGTTTACAGCCCTGGCCAGGTAGCTCCGTTGGTAACTGCATTGTCCTGATAAACCAAGGTCGTGGGTTCAATCTCCAGTCAGGGCACATATAAAAACCAACCAATGAATGCATAACTCAGTGGAACAACAAATCAGTGTTTCTTTCTCTCTTATTTCCTTTCTCTAAAATCAATTTTTTAAAAATTAAAAGTTTACCAATAGAAAATCTAGTCCAGAGTCAAATATGCTGGGTGCATCATTGCTTAAGGTAACTGAAACATAAGTATTGAAATCTGCCAACCCTAGAGTCTTCTACGGTCCCTTCCAGTGACTCTGTCGTCAGCCTTCCTTGGAGTTCCCCCTCAGTCCCTCCTTCTAGGCCATCAGCCTTTGAGTTATGACTTGCCTTACTGTGTTCTGAATTTCTGTCCTGCAGTCCAGCTGTTAACAAAGTGTGACTCGTGGACCCCTATTGATGTCTGAGACTATTCTAAGGGGCCTTTCAAAAACAATTTTCATAATGCCAAGATGTTATTTGAGGTTTCCCTGGACTGACACTCGCACTGTTGGTACGAAGGCGATGAGGGGCAAAGCTGCTGGCAGCATTGGCACGAGTTAGGACAGTGGCACCAAACTGCCCTTACTGATAGTCACTACATTCTTCTCCACGGTGCACTCTTGTTTAAAAAAACCCAGATTCACTTAGAACGCCCTTCATGAAGCAGCGAAAGTATTAATTTTATTGAATCTTGACCCTTGAGTGCATGTCTTTTTCATACTGTCCCGTATGATGAAGTGGAAAGTGTGAGTAAAGAAAGCACTTCTATTAAATACTGAAGAACAATGGCTGTCTGGAGGAGAAACATTTGTGCAATTGTTTTGAGTTGCAAACTGAATTTCCTGCTTCTTTCGTGAAACCCCATTTTTACACGAAAGAACTCAAGGCTGCCAAAGTGTGGTTATTCAGACCTGGGTATTCATCAGACAGCCTCTTAAATATAAATCAAGTGAGCCAGTCACTTTAGGAAAAACGACTGATAATATTGGTTGCTGGTGATTTTTGGAAAATCTGAGTTTGCCACAGGGAGCTTGACAGCTTTCCAATAGCTAAAGACTTTTCTGATGAGATTAGTAGTAATATCAGCAAATGTGATTTTTACTATCATATAATGAACTATATCAATGCCTGAAAAACTTGTCCAAGTCCATGAGCCAATATTTTCTGAATGACCAAAGCATAATGTTTGAAAGTCATGCAAGAGTGAATTGATCCATTCAAAGTACATGTAAGAGTATGAAAAGTTCAGGGATGTGGCTCATAATCCATATCGCAGCTGACCTTCAGATACTATAACTTAAAAGTTTTAGAACGATAGCAAAGAGGAATAGCCACAATTATCTGAAAAAGCTACTAAAATGCTCCTCCCTTGTCCATCTATGTATCTGTGTGAGGCTGGATTTTCCACATGCACTTCAACCAAAACAACATATCACAACAGAGGGAATCCAGAAGTAGATGTGAGAATCCAGCTGTCTTCTATTGGCCAGACATCCAATGTACCGTAGTTTGCCATGTATAATGCACACTTTTTTCCCCTCAAATTATTGAGGGAAAAATAAGGATGCACATTATACATGGGTAGTACTAATTCTGTATCTATATAAATGTTTTTAGTTCTTTTATTAATGCTTATGTGTTAAAAGTGTAACTCTAGCCCTGGCTGGTGTAGCTCAGTGGATTGAACACAGGCTGGGAACCAAAGGGTCACTGGTTCGATTCCCAGTCAGGGCACGTGCCTGGGTTGCGGGCCAGGTCCCCAGTGGGGGCCATGTGAGAGGCAACCACAGACTGATGTTTCTCTCCCTCTCTCTCTCCTTCCCTTCCCCTCTCTTTAAAAATAAATAAATAAAATATTTTTTTAAAAAGTGTAACTCTAGAAAGCAATAATGATATCCATATGCAAAATAATACTGTGGAATATGATAATTGATTTTGTTTCTAATTATAGATAAATAAATAATTGAATGGAAAATTAAAGAGAGTGTTTATTTCCTGAAAGTTTGGACCAAAAACGTGGGTGTGCTGTATACATGGGAGAGCATTAGACATAGCAAAATACCATATTTTCAAAAATCTCAAACAATGTCACTTTCCTCACTGCTTTTTTGTGTGGAAAATAATTATTTTTCATAAACTCTGTTATTTACGATAAAATAGAATGAGTTTGTTATTGTTATAGTTAAAAGAATAAAAAATAAGTATTTTAAAATATTCTGTTTCAATTTTTAATAGTGTTACATATCAACAGATTTAACCCATAGAAACAAAAGTTCTTGGGTCCTCAGTCATTTTTAAGAGGGTAAATGGGCCCTGAGACCAAATGGTTTGAGAACAGCTGCCCCAGTCAAAGACAGATCTATTACCTCTACGTCCTCTCCTATTCCAACCTCGGGAAGATCTCCATTTATTTAGTGCCTTCTGTAAGCAAACACGCAGTGCCTTCACATGTATAAGCAGGATGAAATAATTATGAAATTCATGTGACTTGACATCTCCGCTTTCAACTTCCGGTAACTAGCAAATGTCTAAATAGATTTTTCTCCATGTTATTTTCTTCCTTCTTCTTTCTTTGTATTTTTTCATTTAGTAAACATAAAAGAACACCCTTTAATAATAAATAAAATTAGGTGATTTTTATCATACACTTACCTTACCCAGACTCTATACCTTATCTGAGTTACCACACTTAATTCCTTCATAACTAATGAGGCAGGTAGAGTCCCACTTTACAAATAAAAAACTAAGGGACAAATGAATGAAGCGACTTGCCCAAGACCAGTGAGTGATGGAGTCGAGCAGCAACCCCAGTCCTGGTGGGCTGCACCGGGTGGGTTCAGCCCCTGTCTTGCACACGCCTACAACTGTGCTCAGGAAGGACAGGAATAAATTGATAAGATACATTCCCTGTTGTTTAGGAGCTTATAGGCTAGTAGAGAAGATCAAACAGTTTTGCAAACATTTGATCTTTTAAAATTTATTTGTATCCTGTCTTGTTCAAGAAAAAAATGTAAGAGCTTTTGTCATTTTTATTCATTTACTGCCTGATTCTCCCAAGAATTTGGGAACATTAATAATCATTCACTTAGAATTCACCATGTACTGAGCAGTGCTTTGGAGAGAAGGAAAAAAAAAGGCAAAAATAGGCCTTTGAATGCAAGAACTTACAGATTATTGTGTACTGGGTGGGGGGGATGGAAAGACTCCCAAATCACTAGAATATTCAGGACAATGAGGCAAGTTCAATAAAACAGGCATACCATCTAAGGTGATGACAGAGATTGCCACATGGAGAGAGCATATCTGATGGGGGCCACTAGGAAAGGCTTCTTGGAAGAGTGGCATCTAAAGGGTAGGAGGGATAGAGGAAGGAAGAGATGGTGGGAGATGGGAAATGTAGGTGGGCAGAAGGATGTGCGATTGCTGAAGCTCAGCTTCTCTGGAAGCAGATACAGACAGTGTATTAGAGGTCAACAGATATGAAAGGAAAGGAGAAGAAGCAGGACTGGACAGAGGAAGAAGTGGAATTGCCATGCAGGCTTAACAAAGCCTAAGCCAACCAGGTAGGGAATTCTGCAAGGAGTCATGCCTGGCAGAGTTGTGCGGGGTCAGGTTGCAATGGGCAGGCCTTTGTATCTATCTGCCTGTATATATCTATACACACATACATGTAACCAAGAACCTAAATCAAGAAACAGAATGAGACCAGCACCCCAGAAGCCCTTTTTGGTCACCATCTCACTCAGTCTCACTGTAGGGCAACTATAGACTACCCTGGGGCATGAGGATAAGACAAGGTGACTGCAGCTGAGGTCTAAGTTTCTAAGTGAAAGTAACTTAATCACAGCTACCTTTGGGAAGGAAAACCCTGTGGTGGCTTATAGAGCAAACAGATTCAAGGCCAAGGGTATAAGATCATCCTTGGGTTGTTTGTCTAGCTGTTCTTCTCTGGGAAGGGTCCTGCCCCTTCCACATGGCAATGGTGGTCCATCATGGACAGTGTTTGGCACAGTGGGACCTTATCCTCAAAACACAATTGAGTGGTCGAAGGGTGGAAGCCTGACCTAGCTGGGACAGTCAGAGTCTCTTGCATGGGAATTTAGAAATGAGCCTGGGAGATTCTAGTCCCTGTCAGGTATGGTATCTGGAAAGCAGATGTAAAACTTCAGTTGTGGGTCAATGGCCATGATTTCTACCAGGACATCTGAGGAGCAGGAGAAAAATGTGCAGACTAAAATCACCAAGATGTTTACAGAAAGAGACACAAAAAAACCTTGGTGACTTTTCTTGTCCTTGACTCTAGCATTTCTTTCTTTCTCTCTCTCTCTCTCTCTTTTTTTTTTTTTTTGAGGTTTCATAAGTCATCCCTATAATCTCTCAATGAGTCTTCCCTTTCAGTACTTTTTCTTTTTAAAAAATTGTTGTTTCCATTATTGGCCCCATTTCCCAAAAAGTCCTAATTGGTAGACCAGGTAAGAGCTATTAAACTAAGAAAGCATGAGAGTCTTAACAAAGGGACCAGCAATGGGAATGGAAAGACAATTGATTTCAGAAACATTTAGTTTGGCAGCAAACTGAATGTGGAGGGGACAAAAAGGAGAGAAGAATAAGCATTTTTATGTTTCATGACTGGGAGAGCGGCAGCCCCAGAAACCCGAGGAAAGAGTGAAAAATAAAATGGCTACACTGTAGTCATGTTAAATTACTAAAATCAAGTAGGCTGAGGCATGAGAAAACTATCCTAGGAACTTCAACTTTTGAACTTTACAGTCCTGCTCAAGGCTCAGACATATCCCAGATCTCCAGATAACCATCTGATTATCCCCTGAAGGACTCACGTATCTAGACTACCTGACATCCACCTGAGATCCATTATCCAAACCACCGGACATGACTAGACCTCCTGGCGCCTGTCCTCCAGACCACCTGGCATCTATTGTACAGACTCCCTGACATCTGTCTGATAACCATCCTGGACCAATCCTAGGGCTAAGAATGCGGGGCTGATTATTCTCAAGAATGCACTAAGAACTCTAAACTTCTTCTTCTCCTTCTTTTCTTCTTCTTCTTCTTCTTCTCCTTCTTCTTCTTCTCACACTTTGCCTAGTTGTGTTTCCAGTTTGCAAATCCTAAAACCCCTGAATAAATCTATCTTTGTCATTTATTTCTAGTCAGAATCTCTAGAC
>PVKM010048170.1:0-11267 GCA_004027735.1 Carollia perspicillata
CGACTGCTAAAAGAGAGGCATCAGGAGTGGGAGCAGGGGAGAGACAGTGGCGGGTTGTGTATATGTATATGGAGGTACCCATGCCTTGACAGGGGTGTTGGAGTGCAGGGAGCACAAGGCCAGGCAGTGTGAGAGGGCCTGCACAGGAACACTGACTAGGAAGACAGATTTAAATGTGCTACCAAGGGTATTGTTTATGGTGGAATTGGGTGGGGACAATGGAAGAGTTCTGATCTGGGAAGTAATAGAGCCAGAACTCTTTAACAGGAGAATTCCCTTGTCAGCCACTGTAGACTGAAGGCAGGAAGGTGTGTGGCTGGGGCTAGGGAGGGACCCTCAGAAGTGATGCAACCGGAGCCAAGGTACCAATGATGGAGGGGGGGGATGCGGTGATATGAGCATGCAAAGACTGGACCATGTGGGACTTGGTGACTGATTAGATTTGACAGTTGAGGAGGGGTAGAAGGTTTGAACCTGGGTGACTAGCAGATGGTAGTAACCTTCCAGAAGCTGATAGAACATAGCTCAGAGAGGGTATGTAAAGGACATGAAAACACGGAATTGGAATATGGAAAGAGGTCACTGGATATAAAGATTTGGAGAGTCAGCCACCAGAGAGCTGTTTGAGCTGGGGCGGTGGATGGCATTGCTAAAGGACAGAGGTAGAAACAAGAAAAAGATGGCCAGAGGTAGAGCTCCACAGAAAATCTGTCCTGGTGATCAAGAAAAGGAGCCAAAGAAATAGAAAAAATAGAGGAGGCATTGTCGGGAGAATGAGGTCAGTCCAGCATTCCAGAGACGGAAGACGGGGATGGCTGGGGACAGGCAGTTAGAAGCACACTTGCTCGTTGGTCATTGAAAGATGTCGGTGAACAAGAAGGAAAAATAATTCATGTCTGGTTTAATTTAATAACTAAACAAATGTACTGCCTTAATTTGGATTTCCCATCTTTTTTATACTAGCCATTCTCTTCCATTTCTCTTCATTTGTTTCTGCTACTACACACTTTCTCGTCCCCAGACAGTTGAGCACAAATCACACTTCTTTATGTGAGGAATGCACCAGGCCTTCAGCATCGATGACTTGGTTTTATAGTGACTGTGGTGAACGCGCCACTTCGCAGAAATCACACCTTTATTCAGGTGTGAATATGTATATGGGTGCCTGTCGGGTGGCAGGTGCAGCTCCGTGCACAGTGGTGGGAACACTGAAGAACATCCTGGCCCCTACTGAGTTTACTTTCTTGTGTGGGTGAGGTGAACAATAAACAACCTAAAGACGTAAAATAGACAACATATTAGATGGTGGTGTGCACCAGGAAGAAAAATAAAGCAGAAAGGGGAAGAGGGAGTTCTGAGGAAGGGGTCTTTTCAGCCGAGTGGTCAGAGAAGGCCTGACTTCTCTGTGGTCAGGCCAAGTGGTCAGAGAGTCGCTTTGGCGAAGCCCCGAAGTTGAGGAGAGAGGGCCTGTGTTCCTCTCTAGGGGCCAAGGGTCTCCAGGTGCACAGGCCCCGGAGGGGTGTGTTGGAGGTCACTAATGTTAAGGGGCCTCCTGTTGCTGATGTGCAGATATGCAAGTGAGAGAGGTTAGAGACATCTCGATTGGCCAGACTGTGGCCCTGTGGTCAAAGGGATGACTTTGACTTCTACTCTGAGTGTGATAGAAAGCCCTCAGATGGTTTTGAGCAAAAGAGTGAGTAAGGTTCATTCTGGCCACAGGGGAAGGAAGAGGTACGGAGAAACAAGGAGATCTGTCAGGAGGCTTTTGTGAAACCCAAGTAAGAGGACTTGATAGCTTGGACTAGAGTAGTAGCAGGGGAGGTCATGGGAAGCGATCTGAATATGAACGTATTCTGAGAGTAAAGTGAATTAAATTTAACAGATTTGATGTGTAGTATGAGAGAGAAAGAATCATGGATGAGTCCAACTTGCTGTTTTAGTTTGCTAGGGCTGCATAACAAAGCACCACAGTCTGAACTGGCTGGCTGAAACAACAGAAATTTATTATTCTATAGTTCTGGAGGCTGGAAGTCCAAGGTTAGTGTGTCAGCTGAGTTGGTTCCTTCTGAAGCCTGCAGTGGGACATCTGTTCGGTGCCTCTCTCCTGGCCTCTGGTGTTTGCTGGTGTCTCCGGCAATCCTTGGCTTGGAAAAGCATCCCTGGCCTCATCTGTTTCATCTTCACGCGATCTTCTCCCTGAGTGTGTGTCTGTGTCCCAATTCCCCCTTTTTAATAAGGTCACCAGTCACATCGGATTATGCCCACCCTACTCCAGAATGACCTCATTAATTAACTAATTATCATTAACCAATTATATCTGCCATGACCCTATTCCCAAATTCGGTCACACCTTGAGTTCCTAGGGTCCAGGACTTCCAGATAGGATTTGTGGGGAGGACATGATAACAGTTCCAGTAACACTTCCATAACAGTTACCACTGACTGAATTGGGAAAGTCTATGGGAGGATCAGGTTTGGATCCAGGCAGGGAAAGGTTTGCAGAATTGTGCACGTGTTAAGTTTGGGGGACATAGCGGACACTCAAGCGGACGTGTCAAAGATGCAGTTGGAGAAATGGGTCTGAAATTCTGGTGAGCGGTCTGGGCTGGTGAGAAACATTTGGAAGTCCCTGGCATATTGATGATATTTAAAGCCAGGACACTGGATGAAATTACCAAGAAAGTGAGTGTATTGAATAGAAGGAGTGGAGAATACCAAAGACTGCAGTGAAGAAGATTAAGTATTGGGACCAAAACCAAGGCTCACAAAAATGTTAAATACAGATCCCATGGATGCCTGTAGTCAGGAAGGGCAATTTCAGTTTAGTGATGATTTTTAACTGATATTCTAAATATTTACAAGTCCTATTTTTCCTGTGAAGTGTAAGAGAGTGAGACTGAGTACGGATCCGAGTTTTACTGGCTACTGTGCTGAAGAAGTTACTGGTGCTGAAATGGAATGTTCTGAATGCCATAAAGAAGTCAAAGGACAGTAATAAAAATAATAAAGAGCTCTTTTCTCAGGAGAAACAACTTTGGAGAACATTGTTTCAGTCCTTGATTTCAAGAAGTCATTTTCTAGAAAGTCAGTCGTGCTACAGTGCTCAAAGCAGCCAAATAGTTCCTTCATCTGTTTCTAGCAAGAACGTAGTCAAAACATTTAAAATTGTTGTTTTCCTAAATTATTAGAGCAATATTATCGTATTTTCAACTAATTTGAAAACAGAGACATCATTACCGTATCACAACCATTCTAGCCTTTTGGTATGTTTTCTTTCTTTTTTTTTTCCTTTCTTTTTTTTAAATCACATGCCTGCTGGTTCACATGGACACAAAAGCCCTAACAGGAAGGTGAAGGCGGCACCATAACAATCCACCCAGAGTTTTCTGGACACGTCCAGCTAGAAGTTCTCCAAGCCGTCATGCTTCCTGCTTCCTCTTCCCTCTTTCTTGGTCTGCCTGTCATCTGGTCCTGCTTCAAAACTCAGCGCTGCTCTCACCTTTCGGGAAATGCTTTCTGACTGTCTTTCCCCACCCTTTCCGGTGGGGAGGGCTGACCCCACAGCGTGCCACGGCATTACCGCACACCACAGCATTCACTGCCCTGGTTTCTGTCCCCAGGAACCCTGAGGACAGAGGCTGGGCGGTGGTGGTTTTTGAACATTAGGTTGGCCAAAAGGTTCACTTGTTTTTTTCCCGTATAATGGCTCCAGAGTGCTCAGTTTTCTTTAACTTCACTCAAAAAAAAAATTGTGTTAGATTGTATTGGGACTGCTGTCATATCAGCATTGCATTAAAAAAAAATCAAAATTGATAAATTTTTGTATAGCCATTTTAATATTGAAGATGGGAGAAAATAAGGAACATTTTTGCTATATTATGCTTTATTATTTCAAAAAAGGTAAAAATTCAAAGGAAAAAAAATTTGTGCAGCATATGGGGAAGGTGATGTGACTTATTGAATGTGTCATGAGCAGTTTGCAAAGTTTCATGCTGGAGATTTCTCACTGGACGATGCTCCACAGTCAGGCAGACCAGTTGAGGTTGATAGTGGTCAAATCGAGACATTAACTGAGAACAATCAAAGGTATACCAGATGGGAGAGAGCTAACATACTCAAAGTATCCAAATCAATAAAACTATTGGTGAAGATGAAAAATGTGTCCTTTATTTTATGGAAAAACCCATACAGATTTTTTGGCCAACACAATGTTTTTATTTTCTCAGTACTTTGCACGGGACCTGTGGTAGACAAATACTCCATAAATGTGTGCAGACTATGCATGAAAAAATTAGTTTCCTGCCTACTCAATACATGTCTTAAGTATCAGAGAACTAGGATTCCTTATTAGACTCTGAAACGTTTTGTTCAGAATGTGCCATGAACTGACACGGCAATATATTATACATCTTGAGAAGATTTCTTTTAAAATGTATTCACGCAGATTTCTCCTTACAGGGTTAAATTTGTACCTAAAAACTATTGCTCAAAACCCTTCAGTTTCGTACCATGAGAGATACCTGAGATATTTACCATGTATGGCTTTTTAAAAATATATATTGACTGTGTCCCTTTGAATTAATAAGCAAAATGAAGTAATTCAAACATACCAATGTAAGGCAACATGGAAAAAACGCAGACACTTCAAGAGTGGGGTAAAATTGCTATGGTAGAAGCAATAATTTTTTTAAATTTTAATTACTGGATAGTTTTGGAAAGGGGAGTTCTTTTTTTTTTTTCTAATCTGGCTTAATTGAGATGTATAATCTGAGTCTGGGTGAAGAGATTTGAGAGGTGTCATAATAGTTCTTTGTTGCCAAAAATACTTTCAAGACGACTCAGCATAAGATCTTCCTCCTCTCTGCTCACCTTGAATGCACGTTTTTGGTAAACTTTCTCAAAAATAGGAAAAGGAAGAAAACAGTTTACATGTGGTGATTTATTATTTCTCAATACCAACAACAGGCTCTGCTCTTCAGAATGCTTGAGAGCATCACCGCACCGATGGGTTTGCCCTCCTTTCAGGAGTCCCAGTGTGCGACCAGTGCCGAATTTACTGTGGAACCATGGCTTGTGGTCAGTACTGAGCTAAGCTGTACAGCGTGTCAAAGATGCCGTTACAGTATAGTTGTAGTTATTTGAATCTTTATTTCTTTCCCCAGCTCTACTTTACGAAGTGTTTCTACTGGATCCTCAAGACCTTCCAAAATATGTTTGGTGTGTGGGGATGAGGCTTCAGGATGTCATTATGGGGTGGTAACCTGTGGCAGCTGCAAGGTGTTCTTCAAAAGAGCAGTGGAAGGTAAATGTTCATGTGGGTGTTCCTTTTACACATTTTCTTCCTAGTGTGTAGTCTGCTTGCACAGTTAACTCTATATCATTATTGGGCAATAAGTCAAAAAAGATTTTCTGATGTCATTGGTCAGTGGTACATAGTAATGATGCCTTATCTAAAAACTGCCTAAAGATTTTCCACTGAGCCATATTTAACGGGCATAATTTGAAATTGCAAACTGAGATAACCAGTTCTAAAGAATTTTTTGTTGTTTGTTTGCCTCAGTCTCTTTTTTAGTGAAACTAAGACAAATAATTCTGTGTCATCATCACTTTGTATGATCTGAAAGAGCGTTTTTACTTGGAACACACAGAACTCGTTATTTCTGCATTTCTGTCCAGTTGACTCTTGAACGACGCGGGGTGGGGCCCTGACCCCTCGCGCAGTTGGAGATCAGTATGTACCTTCTGACTCCCCCAAAATTAACTGCCGATGGCCTACTGTTGACCTGAAGCCTTACCATTAACATAAGAATGTGTCGATTAACACGTGTTTTATATGCTATGTGAATTATACACTGTATTTTTATAATACAGGAAGCTAGACAAAAGAAAATATTAAGGAATCTTATGGAAGAGAGAATACACTTACAATATTTATTGAAAATAAATATTGCATATACACGGGCCGATGCCATTACAGAGTGTTGTTCAAGGGTCAGCTGTATAAGTAGATGTGTTTGCAGCGAAGTAAAACATTACTGTCAGTCTCACCTCTGTAACTTAGGTTGTGTTCTACACAGAATGAGTTCACTGAACAGCTACCTCTGATTCCAGGTCTCTGAGTCCTACCTTTATTCCTCCTGAAGGTTTTCAAATGGGTAATTAGAGGAAAAGTTTGAGATTCTTTTTTAGGGTACTTTTTTCTTCTGTCCAACTAATTGTACCTCCTAAGGAGAAACAGTCTCATGGTTTATTTTTACCTTTCTTGCCCTCACTTATAAGCAATTAATGTCAGACTTAGGCCAGATGGCTTTATTAATGTTGACCATGATGACTGGTTGAAGTGTAGAATTTTTGCTATTAGTAGAAATAGTATTGTATAATTGACATTATTTTCACTAAGGAGTTCAACCTCAAGACTCCTGGTGATGTATTTCTCAGGGAAGTTTTCTGAGAGATAAATTGCTGCTTTGGAGACTTAAGCATAAATGACTCAAATATTTCATGTCTATTTTGCTGAAGGCTGCAAGGTAATATCCTCAGCTCTAGGATGAAAAAGCTGATCAATTAATTATTTCATTGCTTCTGGGATTGACTTTGCATTATTGAATTGGTATTACATGATTTCATATTATTTACATTATTAAGTATTTACCAGTCCCCAAACCCAGTGCTGGATCAGTAATAGGAGTTTCATATTTCTTTCTCCAAATATGGGTACTTGGTTACAGGTGACAGAAAATTCAACACAAACTGGCTTAAGCACCAGTGGAAGATCATTGGTCCATGTAACTGCAAAGTCCCGGTGTCGGCCTGGCTGCCGGCGAGCCGTGGGCAGGAGCCAGGTCGTTAAACTCAACCCCAGTCTCCGCATTGCCTGACTCTGCTCTTGCTCTGCAGTCTTGCGAGTTCTGTCAGGCCGCCATCAGAGAGAGGTTTTCTGTTCTCAGCAGTTCTTATAAAAGCCCCAGTTGACTTTAACTTGGACTCACCTTGACTCTCGTGCTCTGCTCCAAACCAGCTCCTGTGACCAGGGAATGCAGGGATCTCATAGGCTAGGCCTGGCCAGGGTAGCCAACTTGAACTTACCTAGACCAAGTGTGGACAAGGCATGTCTCTTAGGGGAAGGTGGGTTCTGTGACCAGAAGCCTCATTCCAAGAAAATGGGAAAATGGTATTTGTACAATAGTGAAATTACTTTATTTTTTTAAGGCTGTCCCTCCACCCTTTCTCTTTTTTCTTAACTAGCTAATTAGCTCAGTAGAAAATAAGTAGTTGATATTTACCTCTGGCTCCTTCCAATTCTGCCTGTACCTTCGGTTTAAGAACTCCCCTTCTCGGCTCACTAGTCAATGAACAGAAGAAGGTGCTGGGTGGCAGGTGCTGCCTGTGGGTTGCGTTCATATCCGAACCCGGGTGTCCACTGTTTACAGAGTCAGCCCTTCTCTGCTTCTGAAGCAGAAGACTGTCTACAAGTTTTGGCTTAGTTTTTGCTGTTTTGAGAACTTTCTGTGGAAATAACTGAGGAAACAATTGTTGTTTTTTTTTAACTGAGGTATGAAATACGAAAAAACCTAATGGTACATCATTTTCCTTCATTAGAAAGCTGATCAGTAATGGATCATGAAACTTGATGGGTGTCTTTTAAGACTCGCATTAATAGAGCTTATTTCCTATTTATTTGGAAATTAGAATTTTAGTGCTTACATGCATGAAACAAGGCTATCAATTTTAATTGTAAACTTCACGAGAATGACAACTGCCTTGTTTCTGTAGTTTGTGTTAGTTTCCTGGTTTGTCCTGTTTGGGGGGGGGGGATAAGTATGTGAGAAATGTAGCTGTCTTTGTGATTTAATAATAAGGTATTTTTAATGCTTTATGGAGTTTGAGGCACTGATTTCATAAAACTATGGTCTATGGATATTATGTTTCTTCCCCTTTTATGGGTAAAGATATTTGGGGTAAGACCCAATCAACTAGTCTGTTTAGAACCATAATCTCAAACTTAGACCCATCTTGAAGTCTTATGACTCCAAACCTAGACCCAACCTAAAGTTTCACAACTCCCAATCTCATTGTGTATTTTCTCTATTCTTCATAACTCTCAAGTTCATGGAAGTTCTTCCCTGTTGTCATCTGTTCATCTTGTTGGTAAGTAAGGAAGTGATGTCAGCATTGGGAAGACCCAATTTGGTACGCCTACTGTGCATGTGTGTGTGTGTGTACACATACACATATACAAACATGTATGTAGGTTTTATGTTTGAATATTTGCTAAGTTCGTGTTCTGGTTTCCATGATAACCTGAAGCTCTTCCTTTGATGACAAAAGCCTCGATGAGAATGCTAAGGAGCAGCAGGTACAGGGAGCCGAGATAAGGGGAGTCGACAGAAGCCAAAGGGAACACCACCACCAAGGACAGATGCAGAAATGACCACAACAGAGGATATGGGGTGGCAGTGGGGGGGGACAGTCAGAGCTCTGAGTTTATTGGCTTCCGGTTTTGTGCCCAAGGGCGCAGCACTCTGAAGCTTGGGGTAATCGTATAGTGGTAACTGTGTAGGGAGTCTGCACGTCATATTTTTAAAGGGTGGATTATGTAATCTTTGTTCTGTTTAATGGGATGTATTTGTGTGCTTAGTTTTTTTTCTTAAACGTTTATATAAAAACACTCAGAAGTTTCATCAGAATAACTTACTTGCCAGCAGCATCAGTTAAGAGCCATAGTATGGTACCTTACAGATGAAAGTTTATCATTTTCTTTTTCCCTTTTGAACTGCTTGTTTGCCTTGAAGTTTTGTTGGCACCTTTTTATCTGGAAAAAAGCATTTGTATATATGATTACTTGGACTGGTTATTCCTAGTTTAGCTGAAGTTCGGACATTATTGCATCTGTGGAGTTTTCAATCCCAAAATTTGGTCTTTACTCATCATTAAGTTTTGGTTATTACTGACTCTTAGCCAGTCCATTGCCCACAACCAAATATATATTTAGAGCCAGAGAGAGATCAGTATTATTTTTAAGTGGGTTCTCCTTTGTGGTGGAAACTGCACTGGCTTTCGGCTCAGAAGACCTAGCTTTAATTTCCAGCTCTGCCACTCACGAGGTGTGAGATCAAGGCAACTTATTTAACTCCTCTGGGTCTCTTTCTTTATATATAAAAGAGAAATGTAGTATTTTGCTATCTTAATATTACCATAGAAAGTTACATGAAACCACAATGTGCAGATTTTGTATATCATGAAGTAGATTCAAAATACTAGATCTTTATTATTTTCTAAGAACAAAATGCCCAAGTTTTCTGGCCATGTCTGTGCAGAGAGATCCTATAAATGATACAGTAGCACAGCACTGTCTTCATTGGTAAGCCCTTCATTTTTTTTTTCTTCATTACATCTTAGTTTTCCTGTAGTAAGTTACTGTGCCCCTAGAGCTACCCTTTGAGGTTGTAAAGCTCATTCTAGTCTTGCAGCTCTCAAAGTTCTCAGAGGGCGTGTGGGGGGAGTTGGGGGGATGGAGTGTCTGTCCCTGTTCCTGGAGAGGCTCCTGCACATTTTCCAGAGTGGCCTGGCCTATTGAGATGCCTGCCATAGTGAGCTGCCCCACCTGGGGAAGCGGCACAGTAGGGCAAATGTGGACAGCCATCAACGGGACTTCCAGCCTCTTTAGGGCAGGACAGTCTTGGCTCCAGTACCTAGCAGTACAGGACACATATAGTAGCCACCAACTAAATGTTTCATGTATGTATGTGTGGCATAGAGCATTCGAGGCTAAATGACACCTCCCCCCCAGAATTTATGCAAGCCCTTGGACTTCTAATCTGCAACTTGTAATTCTAGTCTGTGTCTTCACTGTCTCAGTCTCCCTCCCACTGTAAATTGTGTGTTCCGCCTCACGTGTATCTTACTTTGTGATCCCTCAGTGAACAGAGCTGATGACACTCCGCACACTATTTTATTACCTCATTTCCGTTTTGGATATTCAGTGTACATGCAGTGCCTGGAGGACACAGCAACCACAAGTCATGGAAGTGTTGTAAGGCTATAAAAGAAGAGAGCTCATTATTATGTAAAGTCAATGGGATTTATATTTTCGTAAGCAGACCTGTTAGGTGAAAGAGCCCGTAGCTTGTTAAGGGCAACCAAATCAAAGAACGTCGGTTTCCAACTCAGAGAATTCCCTTTAAGTAAGAGACCTATAAATTGGTTTCCTGAAATGAAATTGCTGTAAAAGATATAACTGCAGATTAATCTCAGGGTTCCTCAAATAGAGGCAGTATTTTCAGACAACCAGCCAGTGACCATGCACCTCATTCCTTTTGCATGAAATCCGTAGTTTATAGGTTAAAAAAAATCTTTAAATTAAAGATTGATTGTTCCATGGGAGAAGATGTTTTTATGAAAAGATAATGGCAGATTAATAATTTTCTTTGCTTTTCTAAAATTTTTGAGTAAACTCAAGAGGCCCAGAGGACAGCATTGGACGGTGTCGCACACCCCCATTATCCCTACCAGTGCTGAGTGTGCTCGGGAGAACAGGGGACACGCCAGCAGGAGTGTGAGCACGTGGGGGTGTGGGGTCGGACAACCCCGTTGTGCTGCACGCTGGAGAACTTGCACGTAGTGGACACATGCTAAATCCTGGTGGTATTCTGTAATGATGGAAACATAGCTATCCCTTTATAACTGGCAACATAAAATGAAGGAAATAACTTAATGCACGCTTACTAGATGTCTTCACTCCGTGATATGATATGGCCCCCAGTGCTCCCCATGAGCCACTACCGGAAGCTAGTGGACATCAAAGCCCACCGTCACTGCTGCAGAGCTGCTGAGTCAGAGATGAGAAACCAAAGACTGTTCTGGCTTACCTTTTTCTCCCCAAACACTTCACAGGTTAAGTGTTTTTCCCCTTACCAGAATGTAGGAACCAGGTACCTGATTCTTTCTAATTCCCACCATAAGAGCTTAAACAGATACCCTTCTAGTATATTATAACTATCATTTTTATGAACACTGCTTTCCTCCCTACATATGCATAAGGCTTTAGCATTCATTGCAAATGATTGCTGAGATTCTTTTTTATCCCTCCATGTGGTTGCTATGGGAGCACATAGAAACATGACATTTAGGCTAGCCTGGAAGGTCAGGGAAGGCTTCTTAAAGAATTGACCCAAAACCGAATCTTGAGATATTAGAATCGGCAATGCTTAGAGGAATAAGGACAGGCTGCCTGCACAGGGCACCAGAAGTAACTTCATGTTTCCACT
>PVKM010048171.1:0-11271 GCA_004027735.1 Carollia perspicillata
CTGAGGATTCTAAGTGAGGTCCCGAAGTTCGGGTGGTCTCTGATGCCCCTTCGTTCCCAGTTTCAAAGTGGATCTGATGATTTATTCATTTCTGCAGGGGCCAAAATGCCATTTAAACGTTGCCATTGAGACAGATTTTTCTCTCATCTATAAAGTATAAAACCCAAAACACCGTGAGAAGCAGAGTTGTGAGAGGTGGCAGGATAAGAGAGCTCCTTCAAAAGGCTGCAAAGCAGAACGAGCTGGAAGGAGTGGACCTGCCGCCCCTGTGACATGAGGTCTGCGTGGAGGGACTCCTGTAGAGACCAGAGTAGAAAATGGCAGGGTAAAGAGCTACTTCAACTTTCATGTTTGAAAGTGTGTTTTTCAGATGTTCTTCCCAGCCAGAAATTGTCAGCATGATAAAGAGACAGCTGCCTGACCTCAAAAGAACGTGACCTTCTACCCCCTAAATATCTCTCTGCACTCCAGAGCATCCTTTCGCAGCCACCTTTGGATGAAAACAGATTTTCTCTTTGCTGTTTTTTTTCTTTTCTTAAAAGCTTTGAACAACATGGCAAAAGATAAGAAGGCTTTTTTCCAGATGTACAAGGTTTCCTAGAAGGGAAAAAAAGATCTAAAAAGCTTCTCTACCACCTGTACAGACTGGCAAGGCAAGGAGAGGACTCGACTTTCCATGAGAAGGCTTGTCACATAAAAACTCTCCTTGTCAGAATTTCCTCTGTAGTTCCTGTCCCACAGAGGCACGCCCTGATGAGCTGTAGAGTCTCTCCACTGACCACACGTAAAAAGGAACAAGATGAACTCGAAGTAGGGCTGGTAAAGACTGGGAGTTCATGGAGCTACCCAAAATGAAGGGGAGAGGCTAACTCCACCCAATAAAGGACGAGGAAACATGGAGGAGACAGAGGGGAAGAAAGGTAAACTAATTTCAGATCCATTATCTATGTTTAATGCTACCTACTTTTAGAAGACTTACAGAATCAAAAATGAGTAAAAATGAAAATACGAAGTACATTTTAACAAAGACAGATCAGTAGGTGGTTACTGTGTGCCTGCTTGGTGCCAAGCCTCGATTTTTCAGGGCCAAACAGTGACAGATGGCACTGTCATGGACTGAATGTTTGTCCTCCTCCCCAGATTCGGATGCTAAAATCTTAACCCCCAGTGTGATTTTATTAGCGAGTGGGACTTTTGGAAGGTAAGTAGGTTTTGAGGTTAGAGCCCTCATCTACGGGATGAGTGTCCTTATCAGCAGAGACACGGGAGCTAGCGCTCTTTGCTCTCTGCCACGGGAGGACGCAGCAATGCAGCCACCTGCAGACCAGGAAACAGGCTCTCGCCTTCAACGTCCAGCCTCCAGAACCGTGAGAAATAAGTGTTTGGTGTTTAAGCCACCCGAGCTGTGGAAGTTTGTTACAGCAGCCAAACCTGAGATAGCACAGATAAATTAAATCCATAGATAGCCCTCCACCATGTTATTTTGGCCTTCAGTTTTAATTTTCTTCTCAAATGCAGACTCTAGCAAAAGTAAACCAAACCACTCTGAGTGTCAGACACTTTCCTCTGTCTCTGCTAAGGAGTTATGGAAATGGCTATTGGCAAAAATGAGGAAAAGGATAAGCAACAAGACTCATGTGACCATGTCGTGGAGCTCTGTGGAAAGACCCTGTATCGGGGGGTGGCGGGGGGCTGCTAGTGTCAATGTGAAGGAATCAGCAGATCGGACTCTGAGCCTTTTCCTTCATTTGAAGTGAGAGGGAGACCAGCTAGGTAGGTGCCAGGCATGATGAGAGTTACAATATATAAGTTCACATTTAATCCCCACAACAGCCCAATGAGTGGAAATTTGTGTCTCCATTTTACAAAAGAAGAATCTTTTGTAAAGGAAGAAGAGTTCTAAGCATCATGGTTAAGGTCATACATCTAGAAGTGGTAGGATGCGAACAAAGATCAAAGAGGAACTGATTTATTTGTTTTGCAGTATGCAGGTTAATTTGCTCCATAATTTGAACTGAGTGGGGTCCTGTAGACTAGGCTTCTGTAGACTGGGGGCCAGAATTGGTGTCTTGGCAAGCCAAAGCCATAGGCCCTCTGACATCACGGTAGCCAAAGAGTCAGCTCCGTAGGCAGGAATGAAGCACACGCAGCCACCAAGGGGCAGGTGTGTGTGCAGCATTTAGAACTATGGGTGCATGTCCCCATCCCCCAGAAGTCTTTAGGTGATTCTGCTGCACAGGAGTTGAAAATCCTGAACTAGCTGGAGTAGGATTCTCTTCCTTGTAATCTTATAATCTCTGGCTCTGACTGCCTCCTTGTTGTTTCTGCTATAGTTCATTGCCTTTCCTAAACACAGAAATACAGCACTTAATTCAACACAAAGGTAACAAAGAGAAGGATAATACAAAGAAAGAATCTAATCTCATGGCTTCTCTCCTCCCAGACCAGCTAATTAACACGTTTGCTGATAGTTTTGTTCCATACTATTAGAGTTTGCTGAAGGAATGTAAAATCTCTTCTTTTGGGTATTTGCAAAGTGCATATATAGACACTTACTAGCATGACTCAAGTGCAAAATTCTTCCACCTGAGAGTCGATGAGTCCATCTTTCAAGTGTAGTCCAAAGGGTATTTTTTGCAAAATACCACAGCAAGTTCCTTTCTGTATGTGCAAGGTGTGCCCCTGGATCCAATGCAAGGGGATAGGCCTTGCTCATTCTAAAAGATACTGATTCCACTCATGACCAGAAGAAAGTTGTCGGTCATGGGGAAAACTACTTTTCTACTTACCTATAGCCTTCCAAGGAGAATGGATATGAATGAGGAAACTTGGTTTGTGGAGTGGGGTAGAGGAGTCTAATTTAGAGGAGACAGCTAAATTGTTTTGCATAAGGAAAGAGATATGGGAGAAAATAGAGTGCTTTTCAATCTTAATTTCACATTGGAAGCACCTGGGGAGTTTTTAAAACTAGGAAACCTGAGCCTTACCCCCAGAGATACAAATTCAATTAGTCTGCGTGGACCGTCCTTGTGTTTTGTCTTGAGAACAACTGGTGTACAGAGAGGAAGACCTGGTGTTGGTGTTTTTTGATGAAATTTTCCTGTGCCATCTCTGTATTCTTAGCACATTCTTCAGAAAATCTGTACTAATTATTAGTGCTTTGGAAATGCGAATGACTTTTTTTTCATATGCGGTGAAGTATCAAGTCTGACCATGGCAGGTATGGAGGGGCAGAGTGTGCGCTCACCAGCCTGGTGGCACCTCGGCAAAAGATTTTTGACAGCTGCAAAGAAACAAAGAGAAGAAAAGGTTAGGCATGCCATAAATGAACATAAGCTATTAGTGGTTTTTTGTTTCTAGCAAGTAAAAATATTTTCAGCACCCACATCCAAATAAGGATTTAAAACACACCCCGCAGTGAAGCACAAACCAACCGAAAACCATCCATTCTTGTTAACCCATCCTTTGTCTTGGCTATGTTATAATTCGAGGGATGATTAGGTGGTTGGTGAATTTCTCCGACCTTTTTTTCTCTGGGCTTTCGTCGCTGTTCTGCAGACAGTAAGGATGTGGCGATGGGCTACGGAAACAGAATAATCCAAGGAATGGCCAGCACAGGCCTTACAGGTGCGACATCCTTCAGCTTTAGAGATGAGGCGGAAGTCTCGGCCTGGGAGAGTACAGTTCTTTTATTCTGACTTCCATGGGAAACAGCGGCAAAATATTCACTAGTAGGGGAAGCTGAAAAATTTGAATAAAGGAATGACTTCAATTTTTGGTGTTTTTTCAGATGCTTGATGAATATACTGATGTAGATAAGGGCACTCTGAGTCATTCAAAATACCATCTGTAGAACATTTCCCCCATGCCAGGCACTGTGCTGAGCACTGAAGATAAGATAGCCTTTGTCTTCTTGATCTATTTAATCTCCTCCAGGCTTTATTCCTGCGGACAATATTCAGTTATATTTTTCAAAATGAGCCATTACAATTGTGTTCTGTCACTGAAGGCCTCACACAGAGATTCTCAATGGAAGGAACAGTCACCTCCCTCCATCTATCCACAAACGCATCGATTTTGCCAAATATCTAAAAATAGGGCTGAAGTTCCTATTTAAAGTACGAAATCTAGGGTGTGTGACAGAATTTTCCATCTTGAAGAAGAGCTTAAGTCATAATTAGGTCTCCTCAGTATCTGAAACATAACAAAATAAAAATCACCACGGAGAGTTGTTAAAGTCCACACTCACTAATATTATAGAATATAAAGTTTATATTAGTGTCCTCACTCATGGCCTATGATAGTATATGTAAATTTCAATTAAAAACAAGTTCCTACCACTTAAGGGAAAAGAATAAATAGTAAGAAATCAAGCCAAAGCATATCTGGAAAAAAATGATCTCCTGACTCTCAGAATCCACAGTTAACACTGAGCCAAAAACGCTAATTTTCACTAGACACAAAGCACTCTTTCTTGTTCTGTATTGTGTTTTTGTATTTGCTTCCTATTCAACCTCTGGTAGTAGATTATTTTCCTTTCTCATCACCAGTGCTTGCTCTTCAGCCTCTCTGGCTGCTCATCTGCGATGTTTTCCACCTTCCAAATCTGTAAACAACTCACAAATTCAATCTTCTCTGGTCGCGATTTTGAAATCACAAATTAAATGGTTTCATTGGCTCAGTAAGCTCTCTTCACTTCAAAAAAGTAAAATAAAAAGGATTAACAGGCACAAGGAAGAGAGGTCTATAGCGTGGCAACAAAAACCAGTCTTTTCCCAAAGTTGTTTTGGGAGTTAGAGAAGAAAAGACCTTATACAAGTGACCAAATTTGTTTCCTCACATATCTTAAATATTAACGATAAGATAGTCTAGCTCTGAAACCAGTGTGGTGCCAGGAGCAGAGGGGAAGGGCCCTAGGCATGTGGGAGAGGCTGCATTCCAGGGGGGGGGACAAACCAGTGTGTTGCACGAGGACAGACCCCCTGTTCCTGGGCAGAGACGCGGCACAGCAAGTCATCGCGTGGAGTATGGGTGAGGCTAGTGAGAGTGACTGACACAAAAAGCTCCCTTGCCCTCTTCTGGTCCCTGGTTGAAGGTGAGACCAGAGGGCATGGGCACAGGTACCTTAAAGATCAACATGGTAACAGGGGGAGGTGCTGTGCAAGAGCAAGACCTATAGTCTAGCCTGGGAAAAAGGATGAGATTGGCCGAGGGTGCTGGATGCTCCCGGAGCGTGCAGAAGTATGTGCCAGATTTAAACGAAGGAAAGGCAGAGATTCGTCCTGCTCTTCCTCTGAGTTCTGTGGCACAAGGTGCAGGCCAGTGCTCTTGTGGACTGGCGGGCCCTGGAAGCCACGTGGCCAGGCAACAGGCACTGGGACCCACAGCTGGCACAGTGGAGCGTCCACACAGGGCGCCACAGTGGTTGGCACTGGCCCAGACCCCCAGTGTGGGAAGTGGTGTTGTGGCGATGGTAGCACCAGCACCACACACAGACTCCAGGGATCCTGAAGCCAGAGAGCTTCCGCTTAGGAGCCTCAGGCCCCAAAAGGACAGATAAGGATGGAGAGAGATTTCAGGGCATGGTTTTGGGTTTCAGACTTTTGGGGAACAAATGGGTTTTGACTGTGTTTTGTGTAAGAGATTGGCCTGGAGTCAGAGTCTCCCTTCCCCTAATTTTAATAAAGGCCTTTAATAAACATTTTAATAAAGGCCTCCTTCCTTCCCCACCAATCTTTGTCTTTAGAATATGCCTGTGTTCAATGGCGAGCCGCTGAACTCCATTTTCATTTGGTAACAGTCCTATCATCAGTGTGCGTCTACACATGTTTGCTGGCCCCAAGACAGCCAGCGGTTAGGGGTCCTGTGTCATAGTCACAGGATTCTTTCTTGCTCTGTGAAAATAGCAGCAAATAAGACTCTTTTCCTGTGATGATTCCCCATTTCTCTTTACAGAAAGTACATTTCTAAACTTTAAAAATGTTCTAGATGTCTGGATGTCTAGAACATTCTGTGGGTGGGTCACCCATCCCCCGATTAAATAGCCTGTGTGCTCATGACTGGGAGAGAATTGGTCACTGTGTTGCCTGATGATTACCTTTCATTGTCATTACTAGTTCAATGTGAGATTCTCAGGGCGATGGGAAACTCCAGCGGAGAGCCACCTGCCATGTGAAATGCCACTCCTTACTTCTCAGTGGGAAGCCTGGACCACACAAGGCTCTGCAAGCTTTTTGGCATAAAGACTTTTATGTCTCTCCTGGTAGGAGGTACATTCAAGCTGAATCTGAAAGTGGGCAAGATCAGTGGAAGATAGAACAGAGTCAGGCCGATTCCTCAGCAAAAGGGTTATTGAGCATCCGGGACACGTTTTATTTCTATATCCCTAGTGCCTAGCCGTGTGCATGGCATGGAATGGATACTTAAGAATTGTTTGCTGAATGACTGAATGGGTTTGAAAGACTACTATAAATGGCATTACCAATGAATATTGGAGGCATGACTTCCTTGCTGCACAAAGGTAGTCTTTTGAGAGAATCCTAGATCTCATTCATCTATATATGTAGTTCACAAATAGTTCTGACCACCTCTGGTATGTCACTTAGTACTTTGTCTGAAATTATCTAGTTCATTGACATTCCCCATCCCCACTCAACGGGGCCCTGGAATGTAAGCTTTAACACAGCACTGATATCACCTGGCCTGTCTATTGCTGTCTCTTTAGCACCTAGAATGAAGCTTAGGGACAGTGAGGGACCCTCAAAATATGTCAGATTGAATTTTCTGCCAGCTAGTACCCCTCAACTGGCAAATGACTCCAGACTATTCTATGCACTGAGCCCAGTGGTGTCTGGGAGAGGTGGCTCTTGTTGGGCTTGGGATCTTCTTCTGTCACAGGCCACTTCCTCATCTACCCACCAGCCTCTGCTTCCACAGATCCCATGCCAACCCCGCATCGCACAATAGCTCATTGGATTAGAGCAGATATACAAATTCTGGAGGTTCTCTGTATTTACTGAAAGTTCACTTTTTAAGCTACAGTGTCTGGCATGTATTTTAGTTATTCCTGTTCTTATCATATTTCATGTAATCCATAAAATGATGGAGGTCAAAAGTGCAATTTTCTTTTAGCAGAAAAATGTTTGACCAATGCCTTTGGCAAAACTGTTTTGTCTGCGCTGCTGGGTTAGGACAGGTCTCATAAACCTCTCAGACTTCAGGCTAGGGAAGAATAACTCCTACACTGAAGGCTGCCTACAAGATTTCCCCAGGCCTCTGGAATGTTCATTATTTCTATAGCTGCTTCCTGAGTCCCTTTTCTGAACCCATGGTCCATAACGGAAGGAGAGAGCTAAGAGGGAGATACAAAGCTTTTTTACATGTTATCTTTTTAAAATCTTTGCTGTTAAACTGAAACATATATTTTCCCAGTTTTATAGATACCGAAATAAAAACTTAAGAGAGGTTAAATAACGCCCTAACACGGAGTGGCATTGTTGCTACAACCTGAGTTTCCTAAATATGAATGCTATGTGTTTTTGTTTTCACTCCCAAACTATGTTGCAAATGAGCCTCTGAAGTTTGCTAGGTTTTTGGTTTCCTAGATACTTCCCAGTGGACATTGGGGTTCCCCAGACTTGTTAAGCTGGTTCATATCTTTAGGCCTCTGTCTAATGCTGTGCCCCCTGCCTAGAAGAAGTTGCCCTCCCCTTTATTTATTTATTTGGGTAACTCATATTCATCCCTCAGATCTGAGCTCAAGGGTGGTAGGGGAGCACAGTGGTATGACTGGGCCCTGGAGTCCCACTGTCTGGACCCAAATCTTGGTGTTGCCAAGTACCTTGTTATACCTGGTGTGATGGCTTGACCTCTTAGTCCTTCCCCATCTATGCGATGGGGAGAATTCCGAGGCTTATCTCCTGGGGCTGGCAAAGAGGAAGTGTAAATGCCACATTGCCCAGAGAGTCTCCAGTGTGCGGCTGCTTTCTCCCAATTTATTACCATGCTACCAGTTTCTTCCGCTTCTCTAAAATTGCCTCTTGATCATCCTGGGGTTTCCAATCAATCACCCCCAGAGAGAGAAAAATAAAAGGGGAAAAAGAGAGAGAGAGAGGAAAAAAGCCTGGAGCAACTAGTCAGATCTGGAGAAAACTTTGCCAGCCTTAGGGAAAAAAACAAGGAATATTAAAGTAAATGCATCACTGTTGTTCTGGGGAGGGTTGGGGAGAGGAGAGAAGAGAAATAGCTAAAAATGGCACTGCCTGCCCTGGCAGACGCATCCTGGCTCGGAAAGATCGGCACCGAATCCAGGAGCCAGCAGAGGAGTCTGGAACCCGACTCAGCAGCTCTGAGAGTGGAGGAAAATACGAGAAGAAAGGAGGAAGGAGGAAGGATGACAGGAATCATGTTTGTGTAAATCCCAGTGGCAGTTGGGATGTATTTACGTTGGAAAGAATTGTGGTTTTTCTTAAAAGGACAAGATTTTTATATACTTTTTTTTTGCTTAGCAACAAGACCCACAAAAGTCATGCATTCAGCCAGGATGTCAGTTGCTCAGCTCATTAAAATATTAAGTGAAACCCTGATGACAATTATATAACACGGAGCCTTTTTGTCTGCCAGAGTGTGACTTTCAGTGCATAACGAAGTAGGTCGAAACTTTGTTTTGTTATCTTATTGTTTCTTTTTATGTTAGACTTTTGATGAAATTTCTTTTTAGTAAGTAAAATGTAGGTTGTCAAGTTTGGTGAGGGTAATTCAAGGACAGGACATGTCAATGACTCAGAAGTCTACTTCTGGATGGCAAATGAAAAAAGGATCCCTAAACTTCTCTCGAGGTAGCATTCATTTGTTCAACAAAGATTTTCTGGGCTTCTACTGCATACTAGGTTTCAAGCTATATGATGGAAATACAGTTCCTAGCAAGATAGATAAGACCCTGTTGTCATTATGAGCCCTTTACTCAAGCTTGCTTATCTGGGCAATACCTCATGTTCTAAATCTTTAAATCTTCCTCCCAATCACATAAAATATACATCATCTAAGACTTCCTTTTGCCAGGCTCTGCTATGAGTATTGATTGTTAATGAATATTGATAGTCACTGAGGTGTTGATGGCAAAGTACAGTTATATAAGTTACTTCTGGTGGGAATTTGTATTTGAAATGTATAAAAGTATACATCTAGAAATATATAAAGCCTAACACACAGGATCAAATTTCTGCTAGTAGGGTTTCAAGCATACACACATTTTTATTTATGTGTAATTCCTGTGGGTATACCCATGTTTTGATGGTTATCATATAGAATTAGCATTTATTGACTGCTTACCAAGTACCAAGAATTATGCTAAGCATTTTAAATGAGCAACCTCATTTTATCTTTAAATTCTCTAAGGTGCCAAGAACTGTGAAGGATCTGAGCTTTCACTCTATTTGCAAGCTTTTGAGATGCTGGCAGAAGACATGAGACTCCTGGGTCAGAGACAAAGGACTTTACTACTCACAGCTCAGACAGCAGCATGAACAATCAGCTTATTTATAGAGTTCTACTGGCCCTGAAGTTCCATGGGGATGCCAGCATACATCTTTTGTAATGGGCAGTAAGCATGCCAGCCCTGTGCTCTGCTGGGGGACAGTATTTGCATCTTCCAAGGCTGCTTGGCATACAAAATCCTGGAGAAGGTAGTCTGGAACGAAGGGTAGTCAGTGTCTGACAAGATAGGTAGAAACATGTGAGACTCATGGAGAATTATTTTCCCCCAAAATAGATGCCGTGAATGTCCCTATATTACAATGAGTAAACTGAGACTTAGTAAAGTTAAGTAAACCACTTAAGGTCCAGAGTTAGTACATGTAAGAATAGCATTTGAACTGAGCGATCTGATTCCAGGGCAGATGCTTTGCATAAGTTTCAGTTTAGATCATCTCGGAGCTGATCTGAGACAGCACCTCCTTCTGTGGGAGGTTCGTGGGCAGGAGCTAAGGGCTTTTCCTGTCTGGAGGGCACCCCTTACCTGCTTAGTAACTTTCATGTTCTAAACCGTTCGCTGAACTGAATCTGACCCAGGCGTAGACTTAAGAGGTTTGTGTTACAAAAGGTTTTCCACTTCTATTGCATAGTCTAGCATGTAGTTATTTTCTATTTTACTATGGTTTTACAGCTCCCATTTTCAAAACCTTTCTTAATGATCTCATCTGTACTTAACACAACTTTTGGGTGAACCAGAGTATGCAAAAATGCTACATTCATTTCCCCGAACATAACTTTGACAATAATTATACATTCGTTTAACCAGATGAATAACACCAACCGAGAAAAAGTTAAAAAGCCCTGATTTTTATAATTTTCATTAGAAATATGATATATGAGAGGTTCAGTATACATATTCAGAATTCTACTTATTTACATGTTAGCATGCTTAGCAGAGTTTTAAGAGACCACATTAGCCTGATGAAGAGTGACACAGATATTCATGTGGCAAATCTAAACATCACGGCCCCATTGGTCGGCATGTCAAGATACTCTATGCTTGGCTCCCCAGCTCCAGATCTGTTTCTCACCCAGACAGAAGTGCTGTGAGAGTCAGAATAAAGGAACACTGGACTCCTCCAGAGCTGAGATTTGCCACCGGCGAGCGTGCTGTGCACACTTCGGCCAGACACTTTCAGTTTCAGATTTCTGATGTATTGAATAGGGCTGGGGTGCATCAACACGCTTTTTTACCCTTAGTACCAATTGGAATGTGAGTCTGGTCTAGTAAATTCTATGGGGGAGCCAGTACCTAGAACTGAGTTGCATGCTCTTTCCATTTCCTGTTAAGAACAAGGTCTTTGGAACCCCACAGACATAAGCGTGGATCCTAGCTCTGCTGGTTGCGTGGCTTTGGCAAATTGCTCGACATCTTTGGTTCTTCATAACGTGGGAGTGATCATAGCTTTCTTTTCATCAGCATTTCTCCATACAACCAAACAAAAGAATCTCCTTTGATCTCACATTTCTATTCTGTTCTCACCACATCTCTTTTCTTTCTCAGCAAGGTTTCCTAAGAATTGCTTCAGGACGATCTCTACTCCCTCACCTTCCTCTGACCTTACAGGAGTGTGGCTTGTCCTTTCAGTGTTATATTTTCACCAAGGTCTCCGGTAACCACCTTCGGGCCAAATCCGAAGAACATTTCTCTGTTATCTCTCAGAAAAATCCAACACAGCCAAGTGCTCTCTCCTTCTTGAATTACTCCCTTCTTCTGGCTTCCAAGAACGTGCCTTTTTC
>PVKM010048172.1:0-11276 GCA_004027735.1 Carollia perspicillata
GATGTGAAACAGGCAACAAACAGAGGTGGTTTACACAGGCTACAATAGTAACAAAAAAGAAGAAAGGGAAACCCATCCCGGCTTGCATTTGGATGCAATTTCAGAGTTATAGAACTAAGATTACTTGAGTCCAGCAGAGAAAAGGACTCACAAAGAACAAAAAGGACTTGCAGGAAAGACAACCACTGAGGTAACTAAGAGCATGACCGCTGTGGGGAAAATTTCAACTCAGAACCACTCAAAGAAAGAGTCAAGTTCCAGGCAGAATGTCTGCTGGCCAGACATGTCATGTTGAGGCTGAACGGCACTGGGACTTGTGCCGGCAGGCAAGATGAAGGCCAAAGGTTTGACGCAGGAAAATGACATGGCTGGACTCTGAATTCTTATTCAGATAAGATTGTTAGGTTTTCAGGTTAGGAGTTCCAAACCAATATTAACTATAGTTTTTTGTTTAGAATTTTATCAAAGCACGTCTAAAGCTAGCATCACAACAATAAAAAATTCCAGTTTCAGTGTACTTTAATATCTACATAAAACCTTGCAGATGAAGGAGAAGTGCAACAGACCAATTTTAAAGCTTGTCTCAATATAGCTTTTCAAATCTAAGATGAAGAAGTCCTTAAATTAAAGCAAACCAAAAAGGAACATACCTGAAGATATTTCTGTAGACCTACTACATTTTATTATTTTTTCCAGCTGCTCATGATTCTGTCTGCTGAACACTTTTGCTTGAACAGGCTCTTCAGTCTGGGCTGAATGTCTGTTCCTATTTTTGCAAGGTTCACATGTGCTAGACATACTGGCACTTTCAAACCCTTGAGTAAAAAAAGTGACAACTATTATCAGTTGTAACTAACTCAAACTGAAAGGGAAATTGATTTCCATAGTGAAACAGCACAGGTAACTCAATTTAGCATGCTGTGACGGCCTGGTATAAATAAAATATGAAAGAGTAAATGATGTGTCTTGGGAGATATTTTTGCAACAATCTTTGGAAGCATGGGGTAAGAGTAATAAATTCTGTCATTCATTGTCCTTCATATCCATTTTAATGAGTATATCCCAACTCACAAACTATATGGCAGATTCATATGACCCAGATTCTCTAACTAGAACCCCAAGTTTACAATGTTTCGGTATTAGGAAATACAAGAAAAAAATCACATTCAATCTATATAAAACATCCCTGAAAGAGAGAAGGGTAATGGGCGTTAAGGAGTCAAATATGTCTGCCTTCTTACTATACCTCTTATGTAAAATGACTTAGTTTAAATTCTTACCAACACACAGTCTATACATATTATTCTACTAAATTTTTCTTTTACGTTCTACCTATTCTGTTTATTTTTTCTATAGATTCCATGTATAAGTAAATCATACAGCATTTATCTTTCTCTGACTTACTCTGCTTAGCATAATACCTTCTAAACCATCCATGATGTTGCAAAAAGTAAGATTTCACTGTGGTTTTTTTTTAATGGCCGAGTAGTATTTCCTTGTGTATATGTACAACTTTGTAGCCCCTCATCTGCTGATGGGCACTTGGACTGCTTCCGTATCTTGGCTATTGTAAATAACCCTGCAGTGAACATAGGGGAGCACATTATTCTTTCAAATTAGTGTTCTGGGTTTCTTTAGATATATTTCTAAAAGTGGCACCCCTGGATCATAAGGCAGTTCCATTTTTAATTTTTTGAGGAACCTCCATATTGTTTTCCACATCCTTTAATTTGTTGACATAATAAATTATGTTCACAGGTTTCCTGATAATGAATCATGATCACACTTCTCTAATAAACCCTATTGACAATGGTCTAATATTCTTTTGACATACCGGCAGATTAAATTTGCTAGTATTTTACTTTTGCTTTTGAACCGTATTATTAACTGAAACTGACCTACTATTACTTATTCAACTACCTCTTCTCTTCGCTTTCCCCCAGATACAGGTCTCTGCTCTGATTCATGTGTAGTTTCTGCAGCTTTCCTCAGATAGAACATAGCAGCATCTTTTCATCTTGACAGGTGAAGGGTGTCTTGTCTGTGTATAGGATTTTTAAGTTGCAGCTCTTTTTGGTCCATGTATGGCTATGATTCCATTTTCTTCACTTCTTGTGTTGTATGATTATCTGATCGTCAGGTTCTTTTTCATCATCTGCAACATGTTCTTTCAGTTTGGAAGCTTACTAGATTTTCACCGATTTCTTAAGAATTCCACAATTTGACCAGAACATGCGTGTATGTGTGCGCACCTGTGCGTACACGCGCACACCCCCCAGCTGCTCCTGGCCGGACGACAGCTGCTGTCTTGATCTGCAGCCCCAAGTCCTTCTTCTCTGCAGATCCCTTATCACTCAATGATCCCTCTACCTGCTTTCATTTCCCCTTTAGAACTCACTGTATGTCAGATCTCCAAGATCTGTCTTTAAGCCTCTAGTCATTTTCAAAACCTTGATTTTTCTCTCTTAGTTCTTTGTGCTTCAGGTAATTACATAATTCTTTCTCTCAATTTTCTGGGCCACTAATTTGGGACTTAATAACATTCACCCTCTTTTTCAAATAATCTAAACATTGCACGTGAAAATCATTTTTTCTAGTTCTAAAGAATTTGTTAAAATTCAACCTCCATAACTGTTATTTTATTCAAGTGTACATTTCCTCGGTGATCCTGTTTTTACTACATTACCTGCTGTGGCCTGCTCCCTCTCATGGGCACTGTTCCATTCACGAGGCCAGTCACTGCTCAGGCACCGTCAGGGCTGGACCCAAAGCCAGGGAGCTCTAATGGCGTCAAGCGGGCCGTGCTCGGAAGTCTCGCTTCCACGGGAAAGCAATGTTCCGGCTAAGAAGCTGTCGGTCTCCCACTGAGATAGCAAGAGAAGGCCTCTCTACTCTTCGGTCTCCTCAGTGGCGAAGACAAATGCTCTCAGAGGTTCAGGGTGGGGAAGATGCCACGTACGTGTTCAACGACACCCTTGCCCATTAGTACCCGTAAGTGGCAAGACTGCTGCTACTCTTGGAAGGCAGGGAGGAGCTGAGAACAAAAGAGCTGCACGGATTTCCTCAGTCAGGTTTTCTCCGAGAATCACAGGGTCCTGGGCTCTGCCCCAGACACTCTCGGGGAGAACGGGCTCCCGCCCTCCAGATCACAGCGGCTGCTCTGCTAACAACAGGCTCCCATATGCTGCCCACTGACTCTCTGGGACTCCTACCTGGAGCCGATCTTCCCTCTCTGCTTTTTTCCAGGTAGAACTTCATCTTTTCAAACTTAAGTTCCTGGTTTCTTCACTGGTCTCTTAGACTGAAGTCTCACCACACTCTACTCAAAACTTACAGGAAAAAGAGCTCTCTTGGTTATCTGTGGCCTTCACATAAAACAGGTCCAGCAGTAAAGGGTCTGAATCCAAAGTAGTATGTAAAATAATACAGTTTGTAGTACTATTGCTTGCTTAATTAATAGCCAAGAAAGCCCTGAAAGTAAAGTATGTTATTCTAACAAGAACATTTACATAAATGAAATTAATGTAAGTTAATTTCATTCTGACTACTGTCACTGAGTAACGTGGCAAGTGCTGAATGAATTCTAATCCACGTTAAAACATTTACGATGTGGCACACACAAAATTCTCTCTGGGGAGCCCAAGTAGGCAGTTCAAAGACAAGCTTCCTCTCCAGAACAGCTGACATTGTGAAAAGCAGCATGCGGAATGAATAAATAAGTAAATAAATAAATAATAAACAATAATTTTCTTTGATTCCCAAATTAAAAACATCAGGGGCTAGACTTCCACAGGCAAGGTACTAGTGTGTGTTGGTACTAGTGGGCACTTTAACAGCAACCCTCCAGGGAGAACCGGAGAGCCAGAGAACAGTAGCAACAGTTCAGAGCAGCAGCAGCACATGGCGGTCACTGTTGGAAGGCTGCTGTCCCTGGTCCCACGAAATCACTCCTTCCCTTACAACCACTGTTCTTCTCAGCGTGCGCGGCTGACACAGCTAGTGGAAACGGACTTCCACATGTGTCCACTGTAGGGAGGCAGCTCAGCCTGGCACCCTGGGGGCCCTGCATGCACCCACACAGCCACGCGGTAAGCACTGTGAACTGCAGCTGCATCAGCCTCGGCAGAAGGCCACGTGAGAATCCTCCTGGAACGTGGAACACGGGAACATGGGCGGCTAGTGAGAAGCTGCTGGGTGGCAATTCTCACTCATCTCGCCCGTTCCTCTGGGAAGCTGTCATGAGAGCTTTTCAACTCCTCCTGGCTTTGACGACCTGAGACCTTTCTGTCTCACCCCATGGGCACAACTCCCCTCTGCAGCGTGGCTTAGCTACAGCACAGCACAGCTTAGCTCAGCTCAGCAACGGGTGCCCACCACTCACACGTCCACCTACTTGTCACCTGGCCCCTCCCGTTTCAGCGTCGCCCTGGTGGTGCGTGTGGAACGAGGGGTCCGAGGAGCTGGCACCTTCCGCTACTCTTCCTCTATGTAAACAATAAACTCGTTGACTCTAAAAAGGGCTGTTTCTCTCCTGGCCACATCTGTCAGGCCTTGCCGCGCCTGATGCTTAACATCTGTTTCATCTCCGTCTCCATTAGGGAGTCACAGAAAGGGGAGAGGGGAGAAACGGAAAGGCTCAGGGACGGGCAAAAACTGGAAGCCAGTACATTAACAATTCTAGCCAGTTTTCCAGGATGAGGAAAACATAGGATAAATGCTCCTGCTCTCCCTGATAACATCGCAAGAGGAAATGGGCCCTGTAGACTACAGCCAAATTATGAGTCTGGTAACCAAATTACAGGTTTGACCACCGAAACATCAGCAAGGCAAGAAATCACGTTCAACTCATAAAGTCTGAACGTGAGCCGCAGTTTAAAAGATGACCATTGCGGGATTTGTCGAATCTTACTTCACAAACAATAACACGTACCTATACACACGCAGACTTTCTAAAGGTTAAAATACGTAACTGCTTGTGCCATTTCTCAGGACCTTTACTACACTTACGTGTGTGTGAGCTTCCAAGCAAGGGCGCTAACAGAGTGCAGTGATTCTGAAAACTTTTCTCATTATAAGCCTGGAATACTTTGTTCTTAAGCACCAAATACTATGTCTTTGAAACCAGAACTACTCAAAGACACAGCTGAAAAGTATCCTTTGTATACTTGAAGGAGCAGCATCCTTTCACTAATATTCCAGATTTTAGCTAGTAAAACCGATTTTAACCTAGTGATGACCTTCATTAAATTCTTAAACATAATCACAGAAAAAATTTTAAAGTCACAGAAAAAAAAATTTAATGGCATGTAGTTAATTAACACTATAAAGAGAATCAATATGATACTCAATGGTAAACAAGATTCAACAAAATATGGGTTAATGTTATCCTTTATTTATTTAAATTTATTTATTTATTTTTAAAGGGGAAGTGAAAGAGAGAGGGAGAGAACTATCAATGCATAGTTGCCTCTCGTGCGTCCCCTAGGGAACTGGCCTGCAACCCAGGCATGTGCCCTGACTGGGAATCGAACTGCAATCCTTTGATATACTTTATTAACTAAGGTTCAGGAAGGCTAAGAGTAAACTTTTTAAAAAGCTGTTTCGCCTACGATAGTCAATGACTGCAATGTAGTTAGAGGCTCACATTTCTTTAAATGAATCAATCAAGGACCTAACCAGAAGTCATGACTCGAGTGTTAATGTAGAACAAGATGTGATAGTAAAAGAGAACAGTAAAACTAAGGCTTTAGTAATTCTTAGGCAACCTATAAGATTTGGAAAAAGATCTCCTGAGTTCACAGTCATTTATATAAGAAATATAAGAGGTTTTAAGAAGCACAAAGTGCAATGTTCTAAAATACATACAACATTAACAGCTGTATAAATTTTGTAAAAAAATTATAAAGTTAACTAAAAATGACTTTGTTCAAATACTTCTGGAACAGTGCCCACTCATCTAACCATACTGAAATAAAATTAATGTCAACATGCCAGAGTAATGTTGCCAACATTTATACTGATCGGTATTCAACAGATTTGAATACTCACCAACATTTTTAACCCGACTTTTCAGCTGAGCAGAATGCCTCTTCCTACTCTTTGACTTGGGCGTTCTGTCTTTAGACGCCAGGCTGGCCTGGGCAGAGGCCTTTCTTGCCTTGAATGTTTTCGATACGGTGGTCGGATCCACTGGGTCAGGCATGCTGCTAAAGCTTTCTAATGACTCTTCGTCAAACTGGCGTCTTCTGCCGGTATCTAGCTGATTTTTGCGACTACTATTTGTAGTTTTCTCTACAGACACTGCAAATCCAGTCTGGATGAACGGTTTCTCTACTTCACCTTCTTGCTCATATAACCATGGTGTTCTACTGTTTTCCACCTCCTCTTCGGGCTGCTTTTGATTCCTTCCACAGAAGAAAATAAGTTTTTAGAGATTACAATGATAGATTTCTAAGTTTACTGCAAACTCCAGATATAGTACTTAAAAATATAGTTTACTAGATTTCAGTAAATAAAATCATCAAGCTATAAAATATTTTCACAAAATATGCATTAAATATGCAAATATTCAACAAGCTGGTGTTCTAAATTATCTTAAAACTTTAATATTCAACCCTTATCATTAAACCATTTTCACTGGCTAAAGTCCCAAACCAAAGATCTAGCATTCATAGCACAAGACCGGGAAAGAAAAATCAAGGAAAGGTGGCACATAGGAGACAACAAAAAACTTGGAGGAACAACCCAGAAAGATCTACAGCAGAGGGTCTGAAACAGACTTGCATCTGCGTCACCTGAAGCGGTTCAACTAGAACCAGAATTCGGTGAAAACAATGGCCGTGCAAGCAGATATTCACTTCTGCACACTTTTAGTCTGGTTTAGTTCTACTGGTCTAGTGTCACTTTCAAATTTTACCTGCTACACACCAGCATCCTTTAGTATCTTAACAGGCATTCACTGGTCATCTAACTAATAACACAGTCAAAACAAAATTAGGTAAGTCTACAGGATTCCTCGGAACTTTTAATATGCCAACGTACTTTATACAAAGTCTCAGATGGGAACAGAACGAGATGTCCCAAACCTGATCACAGAACCAGACACGGACAACAGTGTTCCAGACCTAAGAATGTAATTTGGGAGACATTGACTGAGCTTAAATTAATGTAAGGTGAGCAAACCTACAATTTGCAGGCCAGACTGAGCCTGCTGACTGTTTCTGTATGCCCTGTGAGCTAGAATGTTTATATTCCTGCATGGTTGAAAAAAATAAAATCGAAGGAGAAGAGTTTGCAACATAACTATATGAAATTCAACTTCGGTGCCCACAAAATGTTATTGAAACAGCCACTCACTTCTTTACATATTGTTTATGGCTGCTTTTGCGTGAAAATGGCAGAGATAAATGGGCATGAAAAGTACTGTATGGCCTGCAACGTATACTATTTAGCCTCCAGAGGAAAGGTTTTCTGGCCCCAGCCCAAAACGGCACTGTTCCATCTGACTGCTTATATTCTCCAGCCATTCCATTTAGGGAACCCATATTAGCTGAGATTTGGGGGAGGAGATCAGGTCTAATCCGAAGTAGGTCAAACATCTAAAACAATATTAGATATCCATGCCCATCCTTTTTTACTATCAAATATATATAAAATATGGGTAGTAATGAAGTAGGGTCCTTCCAGTAGGTAGGCTATTCACTAAAGCTTGGAAACAATGTTTATTGCTTATGATGGAGATTCATTCAACCCTCATTTCTGAATGGCAACTGTACACTAAATACTGTTAGGCTCTGACTAGAATACTTCCATAAAGCAACAAGAGATTTACTAACAGGAAAAAATGGTTAGTACATCCAAGAAAAATGAAGTCGGGGGCGGGGGGGGGGAGGGTCAGTCACCGGACTCCTAGAAGCAAATATGAAGTTGAATTTATAAGTGTTTGATTAATCGAGGAACTCATGATTTAACAGTGTCACATTGCTACTTCAAGAGCCGAGACCTGCTCAATTCCCTAACTAAAGGGAAGAATAATGTGATTTATAGATTTGTCCAGGGCCGGGAAAGACAAAATCATAGAGACATTCTCTCAGAACAAATACTAGGCTCAACTGACCTCTAAAATTTCATCATTCAAAAAAGGTGTTTCTGACACAAATGGCCCATGTTGGTTCATGCTTTAGACTTGCCTAAAATCTCCCAAACAAGCAGCACCTGGCCTCAGCGTGCCTGGTACCCCTTGCTATGTGGCCCCAGGCCCAGCACTAGCAGCAGCGGGCCTCCCTCTGCCACTTGGCCTTGCCCAGGCACCTCGAAGCCCAGCATGAGTAGCAGCCACCTGCAGACTGCTTTGTAACGCATGTCAGGAGGCCCTAGAGAAGAACACAGGCGGCAGGTGACCTCAGCCTGCACCTCCCAGGAGGCCCCAGAACCAGAGCACCCAGTGGACAACTTGAGATCACAAGGAAGCATCACCACCCAATTCAAGGGGTGGACCCAGCAGTACCAGAGCCCCACTGAAGTCAGTCCTGCACTGTGGGGTTGGCCCCTGTACAGCTGAACTTCCACAGTGTTCAGAGTTGGTGGTCATAGCCAGTCCTTGCAGCTGACTGGCCTGGGAGTCAATCTCTCCCACGGAGGTGCCAACAGCAGTCAAGGCTCAACCACAACAGGAAGGCATACTCAGCCCACACAGGGGGCGCACCTCAAGTGCCCAGCTTGTGTGATCAAGAAGCTGTGACACTAAGTAATGGAACACCTACTACATAGGCCACTTCACCAAGCCTGGAGACGCAGCAGCTCTACCTAACACACAGAAAACAAACACAGGGAGGCTGCCAAAATGCGAGACAAGCATGTCCAAAATGAAAGAACACAATAAAAACTCCAGAAAAAGAACTAAACAAAATGGAAACAAGCCATACTATTTCCATTTGAATACTCTGCTAGATGCAGAGTTCAAAACTCTGTGTTATAAGGATGTGCAATGAACTTAGAACTTCAACAGCATAAAAAAAAGGATACAGAAACCATGAAAAATAAGCAGTCAGAAATGAAGGACACGCTAACTGAAATGAAGAATAATTTACAGGGAATCAACAATACAGTAGATAAAACTGAGAATCCAATCAGCAATTTGGAATATAGAAAGCAAAAAGCACCCAGTAAGAACAGCAAAATAAAGAAGGAAAGGAAGGAAGGAAGGAAGGAAGGAAGGAAGGAAGGAAGGAAGGAAGGAAGGAAGGAAGGAAGGAAGAAAAAAAAAAGAAAGTAGCCTCTGGAGCGACTTCAAGTGTACCAATAGTCACATCATGGGTGTGCCAGAAAGAGGAGAGAGAGAGCAAGAAATTGAAAACCTATTTGAAAAACCAATGACAAAAAATTTGCCTAACTTGGTGAAGCAAATGAACACAAGTCCAGGAAGCACAGTGTCCCAAACAAGATGAATCCAAAGAGGCCCACACTAAGACACATAATAATTAAAATGCAAAAGGTTAAAGAGAAAGAGAGACTCTTTAAAAGCATCAAGAGAAAAGCAGTTAGTTACCTACAAGGGAGCTCCCATAAGACTGTCAGCTGATTTCTTTTTTTTTATATATATTTATTTATTTATTTTTAGAGAGAGGGGAAGGGAAGGAGAGAGAGTGGGAGAGAAACATCAATGTATCCCCTACTGGGGACCTGGCCTGCAACCCAGGCATGTGCCCTGACTGGGAATCGAACCAGCAACCCTTTGCTTTACAGGCTCGCGCTCAATCCACTGAGCTATACCAGCCAGGGCTGATTTCTTAACAGAAACTTTGCAGACCAATGGGACTAGCAATATGTATTCAAAATGATGAAAAGCAAGCACCAAGAGCCAAAGATGCTCTACCCAGCAAAGTTATTATTTAGAATCAAAGGACAGGTAAAGATTTCCTAGACAAGAAAACGCTAAAGGAGTTTATCACCACCAAACCAGTGTTATATGAAACATTAAAGGGCCTTCTTTCAGAAGAAAAAGATAGAAAAGAAAAAAATTTGAATTAAGATGGCAACAAACTGAATCTAAAAAGCAAAACAAACGGAAAAGAAATAGACTCAGATTAGAGAATACTTTAATGGTTGCAAGATGGAACCACTAAGGGAATGGGTGAAAAAGGCGAAGAGATTAAGCAGCACAAATTGGTCGTTACAGAATAGTCAGTGCGGATGTAAAGTACAGCATAGGGAACATAGTCAGTAACATTCTAGTAACTGTGCATGGTGCCAAATGAGTGCAAGATTTATCCAGATGATCACTTAGTAAGTTACGTAATGTCTAATCACTGGGGAGTACACCCAAAACTAATACAGTAATGTATGTCAACTGTAACTGAAAAAGAAAAATGATTTAAAAATGAAAAAAATAATGTTTTTTTTCTGAAGTAAGTTAACAATGAAAAGTCTGTATTTTCACCAGTTGGCTATCAAAATCATGTTATGGGTTATTGGCATTATTTATCTAGGTATAAATACGCTTACAGAATGATCAACCTGACCCAATGCAACTCGTGTTTGACACTGAGTCAAAATTACATTTGGTCAGATTATCATATTAAAAAATAATGGAGGCTGAGAAACAGAGATAGAGAAATTATATGACTGATACCACATATCACCACAACTTTCCTGGCTAAAGCTGTTTTTCTCATCAAACAGTACTCATCACCACTTGGAGACAGGCCTCAGGAGCTCATCCTGACCAGGAGCTCTGAATCAGCTCAAGGCACCATCACTCTGCAACACTGCCCTCTAGCAGCCAGCTGTGAGTCCTACACTGTGAACTAAAGACACCGTATGTGGCAGGTCTCACCCTTTCAAAATCATCTCGCAGGACAGCGATCAAACTGCTGACCTGCTCTTGTTCCAGGGTCAGCAGCAGGCACATGCCTGAGAGACATCTGGTGAGGTGTCAAGCCAAACAATCACAAATACCCTGTGTTTTCACAATTTATAATTAAACATATTCACAAAAGAGATCAATGCGAACTATTAAGCACATAATGAACTATGTTAGCGATTGAGTTACCTTTGTTTCTCTGCTCCAATAGAAGAACTACTTTCAAACGGTTTTGGAAAAGCCATATATTCTGTTTTCCCAGAAGAATTCTGGGCTAATGGTTGCTGCTGTTCAGTGGACGTAGAAATATTCTGAGAAAAATCTCCAAAATTAGAAGGAAATAAAGGGCCGAAATTCATACCTAGTAAGTAAAAGCAATGGGTAAGACAACAACAAAGCATCTTTAGCCTTATTG
>PVKM010048173.1:0-11269 GCA_004027735.1 Carollia perspicillata
CCTGTGCGTGCGAGAACTTGAGAACCTGCCAGCAGCGTGAGTCGGGGTGGGACTGTCCCTTCTTTGCGGGAAGCGGGAAACCTGCAGCTGAGCGCTCCGGTAAAATCTGCCGTGAGAGACACCGGTGGCAAGCTTGGGAGGGCCCACAGTGTCCTCGGACACGTGAGTGGGGCGTGCCTCTCCAGGCGCAGTGGCAACCTGCCCGCTCTCTCCAAAGGTCTCCATCATCACCGCAGTCATCCCTCACTTCTGCTGGATTTGTGGCTACTTGACATCTTCGATGCCTTGTACGTGGCAGTTTCCAAATTCCGTTTCCAGTGGTTCGTCTGCTGGTGTGCAATCAACTGACAGCTGCGTGTTGATTTTTGTTATTGGGGCAAATGCACCTCAGACAGAGGGACCCTCTGAACCACGTTAGGTGCACAGCTGGGGGACACCAGGCACATGCACACCTGTGCAGCCGCCACTGCCGTCATCCGTCTTCCCAAACAGAAACCTGTCCCCTGTGCACTGACCACCTCTGGTCAAGGTCACATTAGTCTCCAGAGCTGCTGTGACAAGCACCACGGACAGGGCAGCTTAGGCCACAGATACTCACGTCCCCGTGCTGGAGGCTGGAGCCCGAGACCCAGGCCTCTCTCCTGGGCGTGCAGACGGCCGTCCTCTCCCTGTGCCCCACATGGTTGTCTCTGTGTGTGTGTCTGCGTCCTGATATCCTCTTCTGATAAGGACCCCAGTCAGATTGGATTGGGACCCACCCCATCAACTGCCTTTTACCTTCATCCCCTTGTAAAGGACCCATCTCCAAACACGGTCACATTCCGAGGTGCTGGGGTTTGGGCATCAGCACGTGAATGTGGGGGCCACAGTCCAGGCCATGGAGGGAGGGAGTTGATGGCACATTGAGCTCCTTCCCCATTCCCTGGATGGCCCACCCAACCCCTCACCCCAGGCATTGACTCATTCACAGAGGGGCCCCAAGTGGGGAGAGACCAAGGCCAGGCACTGGGGCAGGAGACAAATCAGTGGGGCAGGGACAGGGACGTGGCATGCTGATGGGCCCTTTGGGGTCAGAGGACCTGGAACCAGGTCAGGCTGGGGTCTTCACTGGGTGGGGACCAGAGGGCCCACAACACCCCCAGGAGGGGCGCAGGTAACAGAGGAGACACATGAAGGAGCCTGAGAAGGGGTTGGAGTGGGAGGTGGAAAGGGCCACGGGGCCACGGAGCAGGGAGCTTGGAGCCTGGTGAACCGGTGGTGTCCAGGCTGCCCAGCACTGCGGCAGGGCAGGAGAAAGGACAAAGGGCTGAGGGATCTTCAGCCACCGTCCCGTGGCCACCACCTGTGAACGGGGCGAGGAGAGCTGAAGGGCCCCACACATGCGGAAGGGTGGATGGCAGCCCCCTGAGCCCACCTGGGGCCCAGTGAGGCCGCCTGACCCGCCCCAGTGCACCTGTGGCCACTGCACTGACATGCCGTCTGTCCTGGGACCCCACTGGCAGCCCAGAAAGTGGCAGTCAGGTTTCACATGCGCTTCTGACAGCTTCACCCAACCGTACCCGCTTCGCCTTCAGGTGAGCAGCAAGAATCCCTCCCCCTCGCCCTGCTCCGACACCCCCAGGGCTCTCACTGTTGAGTCACTTCCAGACTCAAAGTGTGGTCTTGGGGGCTCAGGCCCCCCTGGGCCTTGGGGAGCGAGCAGGAGGGCCTGGCGGTGCAGCTCCTTCCCAGAGGGGCTGGGGACCCAGGGGTCATGGCTCTCAAGGAGGTGGCACAGGACTGAAGTGCTTCCAGTGAGCGCGTGTGTGTGCTTCCGAGCATCTGCATGGTGATTGCAGGTGAGTGCACGAGACTGTGTGTGAGCATGTGTGGGTGCCTGTGAGCACGTGGTAATGTGTGTGACCCTGTGAGCACATGTGAGGGCATGATGGCGTGGAGCGCACGCAAGGTGCACCGGGTCACGGAGGCAAACACACACGGCCTCGCAGCTTCACATGGGACTCGGGGAAGGCACCATATCCAGACCAAGTGACCGGTCACAATGTTTGAAGGGACCCTCAAAAAATCCCTTTTATTAAACCCGAGTTTCATGGGGAAACACTAACGTTGCAAAAATGCCAATCTAGGATTTCCAGCCAGGAGGGAGGTGTAGGCAGACACACTGTGCCTCCTCACACAACCAAAAGAAGGACAACAACAATTTAAAAACAAAAACAACCCAAACTTCCAGAAAATCAAACTGTATGGAAGTCCGACAACCAAGGAGTTAAAGAAAAAACACTCACTCAGAGCAATAGGAGGGGCGGAGACAGGAGCCCCGCTGGAGAGAACTCACTGCCAAGCGAGTCCCACATTCATGTGCAGATCAACCGGAAGGAACAACTGGGGAGTGAGACAGACCCACAACCCAGGGCCCCAGTGGGGAAATGAAGCCTCAAACCTCTGATTGAAAACACCCTCGGGGGTTGAGGTAGCAGCAGGAGAAACTCCCAGCCTCACAGGAGAGTTCGTTGGAGAGACCCACAGGGTCCCAGAACGTACACAAGCCCACCCACCTGGGAATCAGCACCAGAAGGGCCCAGTTTGATTGTGGGCAGCGGGGGAAGTGACTGAAATCCCACAGAGAGTGGAGCAAGCGTCCCGGTTCCCTCCCAGACCCATCCCCCACATACAGCATCACAACGCAGCGACAGGGGTTGCCCCGCCCTGGTGAGCACCTAAGGCTCCGCCCCTCATGCATAACAGGTGCTCGGAGACCAAAAATGGCCCAAATGAAAGAATAGATCAAAGCTCCAGAAAAAATACAACTAGGTGACAAAGAGATAGCCAACCTATCACACGCACAGTTCAAAACACTGGTAATCAGGATGCTCACAGAATTGGTTGAATTTGGTCTCAAATTAGATGAAAAAATGAAGGCTACGCTAAGTGAAATAAAGGAAAATGTACAGGGAACCAACAGTGGTGGGAAGGAAACTGGGACTCAAATCAATGGAGCGGACCAGAAGGAAGAAAGAAACAACCAAACAGAAAAGAATGAAGAAACAAGAATTCGAAAAAAAAGAGGAGAGGCTTAAAAACATCTGGGACAACTTTAAACATTTCAATATCTGAATCACAGGGGTAGCAGAAGGAGAAGAGGAAGAGCAACAAATTGAAAATTTATTTGAAAAAATAATGGAGAACTTCCCCAATCTGGCAAAGGAAATAGACTTCCAGGAAGTCCAGGAAGCTCAGAGAGTCCCAAAGAAGGTGGACCCAAGGAGGAACACACCAAGGCACATCATAATTACATCAGCCAAGATTAAAATGAAGGAGAGAATTCTAGAAGCAGCAAGAGATAAGGGGACAGTCACCTACAAAGGAGTTCCCGTAAGACTGTCAGTTGATTTCTCAAAAGAGACCTTGCAGGCAAGAAGGGGCTGGAAAGAAGTATTCCAAGTCATGAAAACCGAGGACCTGCATCCAAGATTGCTCTATCCAGCAAAGCTTTCATTTAGAATGGAAGGACAGATAAAGCGCTTCCCAGATAAGGTCAAGTTCAAGGAGTTCATCATCACCAAGCCCTTACATGAAATGTTAAATGGACTTATCTAAGAAAAAGGAGATAAAAAATATGAACAGTAAAATGACAGCAAACTCACAATTATTAACAACCACCCCTAAAACAAAAACAAAAGCAAACTAAGCAAACAACTAGAACAGGAACAGAACCACAGAAATGGAGATCACATGAAGGGTTATCAACAGGAGAGTGGGAGAGGGAGAGAGGGGGAGAAGGTACAGAGAATAAGTAGCATAGATGGTGGGGAGAAAATACACAGCAGAGGTAAGAATAGTGTAGGAAACGTGGAAGCCAAAGAACTTATATGTATGACCCATGGACATGAACTAAAGGGGGGAATGTGGGTGGGAGAGGGTGTGTAGGGTGGAGGGGAATGAAGGGGGGAAATGGGACAACTGTAATAGCAGAATCAATAAAATACACTTCTTTAAAAAGGTAAAAAAATGCCAATCTACCAGCTACTCACATATGGCGAATTCTGGAGCCACGGGCTGAAGCCGTGGAGCCACGTTAACTTTAATTATTAACGCTTGACATCGTTATTCGAGGCTTTTCTCCCGCTCCCTCGCGTGAGGGCAGCGCGCTGCCTGCTAGGCGGAGACGTGTGACCCGGCTCTGGGGGCCAGAGGATGTTTGATGTGCTTCTCCTAATGCCGAAAACAAATAATAATGGTCGTAAAAACCAAATTGAAAACATAAATAAACGGTCTCATTACAAGGCAGGAGGGGGGGAGCGGGGGGTGGGGTGGGTCCTGGCCGGGGTCTCCAGAGCTGTCCGTCATCAGACAAGTCAGCACCCAGACAGCCCCACAGAGACGCGGGGCCAATGCAGCTACAGCCCGGCGGGCAGTGGGGTCGTCGCCAGATGGGGTGATGTGCCCCCAGGGCTCTCCACCCAGGGCTTTGGGCACCGGACCCCTCACCCGCCCTGGGAGCTCCTCCACATCAGGAAGGAGGGAGCAGAAAGCCCTGCCCCTCGATGCCCTCCCCGCCGCTCTCTCGTCCTGTTTCCCTCCCTTCGCCCTGCTCTAGAAATAAATACATAACATCTTTTTAAAAAGACTATGCCCCCCACCCTGTTCCAGCCTGTGTTTAACACTTCCAATCGTGGTGGAGAGGCGTGACAACGAGCAAGTTCGAATGGACAGAAGCGAGTGTCCTGCACATGGGGGTGTTAGCCCGCCTTGCACAGCATGAGGTCAATTCGGGGGGGGGGGGTCGACCTGCCTGGCTGCCAGGCCCAGGCCCTTGGTCAGAAGCCCTCTGGGCGTGCCTGTGAGGTTCCGAATGGGATGGGCAGTGGAGTACGGGGTGGGGGTCTGAGTGAAGCCACCGTGTGGTGGGCCTGGTCCGGCCAGCTGGAGGCTGGGGTGGACCTGTAGGCCAACCCTCCGGAGCACAAGGCAGAGCCTCGGCCAGGCCCAGGCCCTGGGGTGTGGTCCTCTGCAGCGGTGCCCCGAAGGCGCTGCCCCTTCCACCCTCCTGGGTTCCAGCCTGCTGACTGCACATCCTCGATCACCAGCCCCACGGTCTCGTGATCCGTTCCTCACAGTAACCACCTTTCTCTTCCTCCTCCCTCTCTCTGTCCAGTTGGTTCTGTTTCTCCGGAGAAGCCTAGCCACACACGCAGTCCCGGGTGCCTGCACCTACCCTGGCCCAGAGGATGATGCTTCGGGAAGCCGAGGACCAGCAGAGACGGTCACTCTGGAGTGGCAGCTGGGAGCCAGGTGGGGCCCAGCCCGGAGGCTCCCTGTCAAGCTCAGCACCTGCCTCCGGGGCCGACCTCCGGGTGGACGGACCAGAGGCCATCAAGCAGTGGTGGCGTAGATCAGAGGTTTGGAGATGCCCATCGCAGACAAAAGAAAAGGCGGAGCCCAGTACACACTGAGGTCCAGCTGGGGCAGGCGGCCACTGTCAGGAAGCAGGGCCCTGGTGGCCTCCTGGAGGAGATGACTGTCATGGGAAGAATTGCCCCCCATCATTCACCTATCTAGCCTTCAGCACCCCAGGGTGTGACCTCTCTTGGAGACAGGGCCTGATGGAGGTGAGGGCAGCAACAGAGGTCATCAGGGCGGGTCCTAACCCAGCGTGACGGGGGGTGTTAGAACAGGAGAGGAGGACATAGACACATGCAGAGCGACGGCCACGTAACCATGAAGAGGGCCATCTGCACACCAAGAGGAGTGGGAGGAGCCAGCCCGAGGACACATGGATCTTGGACCTCCAGCCTCCAGCACAGGGACGGTGTCTGTGGTCAGAGCCGCCAGCCTGTGGGACTTTGGCATGGCCGTCCTGGCCAGCAGGTCCCCTGACTTTGGTGGGGGCCTGCCGTGCATTGGAGGAAGGCCCTCCGGCCTGAGGGGACAGAGGTCCGGGGCCTGGGTGGGCGGGTGCCTGGCACGGCAGCACCCAAGGAGGGCCAGGTGCCAGAGCCGTGGGAGACGAGGGCAGAGGTGGGGTGAAGGGAGCCACCGAGGCTCTCTCCCTGAGCGAGATGGTGGTGGTGAGCCAAGGATGGGCGGGCTGGCCCATTCTGAGAGGGTCCCTAGCAGGCTGTGGTGACCCCATGAGAGGCCAAGGGGAAAGTCAGCACGAATCCGTGTGGACCCTGTCAAGCCAGGTAAGTCAGGTGCAATGGACAAACTCCTAGAAACACAACAACTGCCCAAACCAGCTCAGCCCAAGTTTTAAAGCAAGTTTTCTCCTTGCGGGGATCCTAAGGGTTCCTGGCCTATTCTAGACACAAATCTCTTGTATCGGAGATGCGTGTTGCAAATACCTCCCCTCCATCCATGGATTTCCGTTTTCTTTATAGTGGCGTTTTGAAGCACCGAACTTTTTCATTCTGATCGTGTTCAGGTTCTTATTGTTTTTAATTGTGTGTTTGAGCTTTTAGCCTCTAGTAGGACATGGTTTTGTTTTACCCAAGGACACAAGGGCTTCCCCTGTGATTTTTTCCCAGAAGTTTTATACTTACAGCTCTTACATTGAGCAGATGGCACCTTCTGTTGAAACGGCCCCTCTCCTCCACAGATAACCTTGACCTCTGCACCTTTGTGAAAGCTCACTGCTGTAAACCTCAGGGGGGACCCCAGGACCCCAAGGTCATCTTGTGGCTGGGCGTCTCTCTGTAAGCCGACAGCATTCCGACCCAGACCAGATCGGGCCACGTGACCCTTCCGGCTCTTTTCTCCTTCATCGTCGTTTGGGGTTTCCTTGGTGCTGTGCCCTTCTTTTAAATTTTAGAATCAGCTTGTTGATCTCAAAAAAAAAAAAAAAAAAAGCTGGTGATGGTTTGGCTTGAGACAGCATTGATTTCATACATGAGTGTGGGGAGAATGGACGCGCCAACAGGGTGAGCCTTGGCACGACACTCTTACACTTGGGTCCTTGGACGTCCCTGGGGCCGTGGGCGGTCCTCTGTGCAAGGCTCTTCACCCACCATTTGTGCAATTCGCCTGTAAGCATTTCCTGGCTTTTGGATCTGTTTGTGAATGGTATTTGTTTTCACAATTTCACTTTCTAGTTGCCCATTGTTAGGTTGGCTAACCTCACTTATGAACCCTAGCCTCTTAGAACTTAGGGTCTTCCACAGCCCAGATGGTTTCAGTCCTTCCCTTCCAGTCCCGTAAAAATATAAACTGTGACTTCTGTTTATATGTTGCGTCACATGGGCTGGGGAAGTGCTGAGAGCAGGTGTTGCTCCACGTCACCGAGAGTGCTGTGTGCCCAGCTGTGGTGGGGTTCCTCCGCTCCCGGTGTCGGGTTCAGGGAGCGACCTGCTAGTCCTAGCCTACTGAGGCTTGGTTCAGTTTTCGATCTTGACTGGACCTGGAATCTTGCCAAGGGCTTTTACCTTTGAATCTGTTGAAATGATCTCCTGCCCTTTCCACTCTAGACTGCCAGCTCGGTGACCTTAAACCTCACAGCTGGGAATGAGCCCCACTTGGTCCCACATGCTATGACTTCTCAGTATTCCACCAAGGAATTCTGGGTCTGGGCTCAGGATGTAGGAGAGGGGACCCCCCCCAAACTCAGAGTGTATTTGTTAAAGATTGTGCATTTATTCTTCTGGGTTGAAACTTCAGTCACCTTCAAACTAGTCTCCATTGGATGCAATACGCCTGTCAAGACGTTCAGTTTGTGAACACGTCAATTTTGATGCCCTTTAGTGCTTCTGCCGTTTTTTGGTTTCACCTCTTCCACATTGGTGAAATGTTTCCCTTTGAGGACTTTTCATCCAGAAAAACAAAAAGAAAAGTCACTCAGGGAAAGATCTGATGAATAGGAAGGGTGGGGCCCAGAGGTCATGCCATTTTTGGTCAAAAACTGCTGAGCACTCAGTGGGTGTGGGCAGGTGTGCTGGGTCGTAAATCACCCATCATGAAAGGGGCACACATACATGTTCCTTTGAACACATCTTCAAAAGAAAAACTCACTGAGGCTGAACGCAGCCTCTCACAGCAACGCCAGCTGGCACCCTGATGCAGATGGGCTCCTAGAACTCTCACCTAGTGGGGGAGCCTGTCCTACAAGGGGCCCGTCCTCCAGAAGGTAATTCCATTTTTCTCAGGTCCCCCCTCTTCCATCAGACTTTAACTTTCTTTCCTTGTCGAGCCCTGGCCTGTTTCAGGAGCAAGTTCACGATGGTCTCACATGAAGAGCTGGGGAATGTCCCCTCCTCCTGTGTTCTGAAACTCCTAGTATCCTTGTCACTTCTTAAGGGGCTGGTGTCACCCTCCAGCCAGGCCCCTGGCATGAGCCTTCTCAGCACCGAAGCCAGCACTGGCCTGGGAAGGGTATGCTCCTGACCTCTGCAAAGATAGGGAGACGAGACACTCTGCTGTAAACTGTTGAGTGTGGGAGTTTATGCAACAGACACCAGGAAAGGTGCAGGAGGGAGGTGGCCCGAGGCCCAGGCGTGAGGGCAGGCTGGCGGCGGGATGCAGGACTGGGCGGAGAGCAGACGAGCAGAGTGGCCTCCCACGAGGCCCCGAGAAATGCCAGCGGTGCGGGCTACACGCATGCAGAACAGACTGAGTGGTGGCCAGAGAGGGAAGACAAGACCCCAGCAGCCCAGGGGCGGGATGGGGGTCTTGCAAACCATGAGTGTCAGCCCAGGGGAGTCCAGATGAGAATGGGCCAGAAGGCCAAACGCTGCTGGGGGCACAGAGAGGTAGCAAGTCCTGCGGGCTGGGGAGGCCACGGCGACGGTGGCAGGGCCCAGCAGAGGGAGACAAGGAGGCCAGGAATTATTTGGGAGTCCCAGCCCAGGTAGGTGCCCCTTCTCCAGGCATGGGGCCACCACCCCTTATCTGCCTGCAGATGTCCCTGCCAGGTGACTCCAGGCCTGCCTCCAGCCAGGCCTCGACCTGGGCAGTTTTTCCAGGCCAAGACCCCAAAGCTCCTTAGATCCAACCAAGCCCCATCCCCAGCCTCTGTCTGCCGTGGTCTCTTTAACGCTGTGAGCCCTGGCTGGCTGGCTGGCGTTTACAGGCCTTTTGAGGCCTCAGCCCTTAGCACAGCCCGGGGGACATGCAGTGGCAGAGAGGAACCAACACTGGTTCGAGGGCTGTCTCCTCATTGCGGGTAGGTCCTCTGGGTGGGGTGCTGGGAAGATCCTAGTGTTCACACAGCCCTCCCCAGGGCGGGCGGGGCTGGCTGTGGAGAGTTTTGGGGGCCAGGGGTGCTTGCCCTCCAGGACTTGGCCGCAGACTCTGTGCTAGGTCCAGTAACCTAGGGGCTCAACGGCTGTGCGACACCTCCCCCCCACCACTTCAGCAGGGTTGGGGGGAGCTCCCTGCCCCCGAGGATTTCACCTCTCTTCTCCCACCACCCTGTGCAACACCAGCTTAAGGCAGGTGCGGGGGCGGGGGTGGTTTCTACAGGAAACGGATTTGGCAGCCTGGACAGACGCTGCTCCGGAGCTGTCGGTGCTCATGCACCCTGGCCCAACCGCCAATCCGACAGAAGAAGTGTCAGCACCCTCAGGGAGGCCCACTGCTGGGTGACCTCGGATGAGTTCCTTGACCCCGCTGTGCTGGTCACGTTGTATACCCGGGAAGACAGAGAGGAGGAGGGCAGCGTCCCAGGCACGGCCTCGGGAGGCGCAAGGTCACGATTCGGCCAAGCACCCCCGCAGTGCCATCGTCCCGGGGGAAGTGTGGGGACGAGCAAGTCTTTCTGACGCCGGCGGTCGCGGCCAGCAGGCCCGGGGCGGGAGCCAGGAGCCGCAGATTGTCCACCCGCATCGGCCCCCGCGGCCCTTGCGCGCTCCCGCCCCGCGCGCTCCCCCTACCCCCGCACCCCCAGCCCCGCTGCCCGCACGGTCCCAGGGGCGCTTGGAGAGACAGGCGGCAGGCTGGGGGGGGCGCGCTGGGGATGGCCAGGCCCAGCACCAGCCCGGACTGCCCTCCACCAGCCCGGACCTCGCCCGGACGTCGCCGGGACCTCGCCCGAGACTTGCCCGAGACTCGCCTCCTGGAGTCCAGCTTCCCCCGGCGCCAGCCGCGGATGGGAGCGCGGAGGGGGGCGGCGATGCGGCCTCCTCTGATTGGCCAGATCCCCTGATTGGCCGCCTCTGGAGCCAGTCGCAGCCGCCGCCGCTGCAGCGGGCTTCGCTCGTTAGGGCTCGGCTCCGCTCGGCTCCGCTCGGCTCGGGGGACCGAGTGCTAGGCTCTGCTCCGCTCGTCTGCGCGGCCGCGAACCGACTGACGGGCGTGCACTGGGGGCGCGGGGCGCGGGCCTCGGCGGCGGCGGCGGCGGCGGCGGCGGAAGCCTAGTGCCCCCGCCTGCCCGGTCCTCTCGCAGAAGCGGAGGCAGAGCCGCGGGCCCTAGCGGAGCGGGCGCGGGGGGCGAAGGCGAGGAGAGGCGCGAGGGGCGCGGAACAAACACGGCCCACGGAGCGCCGCCGACCCGGCTCAGCGGACGGACGGACGGACAGACGCGGACGGACGCGGACCGACGCCGCCCCTCCCTGCCGCCGCCGCCCGCCCGCCCGGGGCGCCCACCTCGCCGGCGCCGGGCCCGGGAGCGATGACATCGACGGGGAAGGACGGCGGCGGGGCGCAGCACGCGCAGTATGTGGGGCCCTACCGGCTGGAGAAGACGCTGGGCAAGGGGCAGACAGGTGCGTGCGGGCCGGGCCGGGGGCCGCCGGACAGAGGTGTTGGGGGGGCCTGGGGGCCGAGCTCAGGGGGGCCTGGACACTGAGGAGGACCGGCGGCGCCGGGAAACTGGCGAGGACAGGGTCGCCGGGAGAACCGGGGGCGCCAGGGGATCAGGGAGGACCAGGGGCAACGGGGAGGCCCAGGACGCAGGGACGCACAGGCCCGCCGCGGTCGGGGAGGCCGTGCTGACGGCGCGTCGAGCGGGGCCCAGGAAGGAGGCCTCCCCGAGTGCGGTGCTGCAGGCCCGGCCCGGCTCCGGCCGGCAGCCGCGAACAATGGGCGGCCGGGCGCTGGGTCCCGCCGCGGAGTACCGCAGGCCGCGCGGTTGCGGTCGGCCGGGCGCGGCCCAAGGACACGCGGAGCGGGTGGGGGCGCATGGGCCCGGCCAGCGCCCCTGAGCTCTGGCTGCAGGTGCGTGGCCCCGGCCGCATTGTGCGCCGGAGCGATCAGGCCCATTGTGCCGCGGGAGGAGGGGGCCGAGCGGGCGCCCATCTGCCGTCTGCCGCGGCCGCGCTAATAGGCGTGCCGCCCGAGC
>PVKM010048174.1:0-11278 GCA_004027735.1 Carollia perspicillata
ACTATTGGTTCCCTGTGCATTTTCCTTTATTTCACTTAGCATAGCCTTCATTTGTTCATCTAATTTGTGACTACATTCAACCAATTCTTTGAGCATCCTGATTACCAGTGTTTTGAACTGTGCATCTGATAGATTGGCTATCTCTTCTTTGCTTAGTTGTATTTGTTCTGGAGCTTTGATCTATTCTTTTGTTTGGGCCATTTTTTTTTATCTTGTTGCACCTGTTACATAGTGAGGGGTGGGGCCTTAGGTATTTGTCAGGGCAGGGCAACCCAGTGGCTGGGTTGTGATGCTGTATGTGGGGGTGGGGTCAGAGAGGGAACAATGGTGCTTGCTCCACTCTCTCTTGGATTTCAGTCCCCTCTGCCGCTTCCAACAAGCACATTGGGCCCTTCTGGTGCTGCTTCCCAGGTGAGTGGGCTTGTGTACATTCTAGGACCCTGTGGGTCTCTCCAATAAACTCCCCTGTGAGTCTGGGAGTCTCGCCCAGCACTTCAATCCTCACAAGTTTTTCAATTGGTGCTTTTAGGCTTTATTTCCTGTCTCTGGGGCCTTGGGTTGCATGGTCTGTCTCACTGCCCATTTTTGCCTGGTTTATCTGTGCACGAATATGTGAGTGTGGTCAGCCAATCGCCTTGTGTGCCACACTGGGTTTGCTCGTTTCCTCCCCGTGTCTGGGTCTGCCAACCACGGCTTTTTCCTGCCTCGACCCCTCTCCACTGGCCACCGACTCCTCCCCTCTTACCAGTCTGGATGAATGGTTCATTGTTGAACTTCCACACAGTTCAATTTTCTGTCTGTTCTGGTTGTGTTTTTGTTTCTAAATCTTTGTTGTTCTTAAATTTGGTTGTGGAAGGAGGCACAGTGTTCCACCTATGCCTCCATCTTGGCTGGAAATTTCTTTTAATTTATATTATTACGATTATCAAGAGAATTAAATTAATGTAGAGTCATTTGATAGTTCTAAAACCACAAATGATAGGTTTCACTACGAAAGCGATAGGTCTTCCCCTGACCCCACCCAGCTCTATTTTCTGGCTTCTTTGGAATGCTGGGGAATTTCTCATCATATAGTGGGACACTAGCTCAGTTTTTATGCTTCTGGCCCCTGTGGCCAAGAGCTGGTGGGCTTCCTCCAGCCAGAGGCTGTGCTCTGGCGCTTTTGCCCTGTCCTGTTTGGAATATACATTCCCTTCAGTGCCAACTCCTGCTTATATTAAGAGAAACATTTGCCACCTCGTGTTTGCACTGTCCCTGGAGTGGAAGGAAATGGCCCCAGGCCAGCAGCAGAGGAGAAGCTGGGGATGCCAGGACTTCTGTTAGTGAGAGCCATCTTCTGACACTGCACCCTGGGAGACAGGGTGGAGCATGGAGTGAGTGGAGAGAAAGACCACATACCTGAAGTCTGGAGCGTGGCGCTTGTGGTCTGATGAGCCTGCGTTAGAATCTCAGCTTTCCCTTTCCATAGCTGTGTTACCTTGGTTCATGGACTTCACCTATTTGAGCCTCAATATGTTCACCTATAAACTGGAGATAATAATATCTACTCCATAGAGTTGTGTGCATGGGAGGCAATGGTTCAGAGTCTGGCACATGGCAAGCATTCGAAAGATTTGAACTAAATAAAACCAGTGGGGCAGGGCATCAACAAAACTGGGGCCTGTTAAAATGTCTGCTACAAATGTTCTGCAAGGCATTAATCTCTCTGGGTCTTAATTTTCTGCATCTTTAAAGTGGGTATGCTGACTTTATACTTCATCTGCCCAGCTAAGCCGGAATTGTGTTTCCCAGAGTTGCCTGCCCTGTGTGGATGCCACTGAGAGTTGTTTATAGGGTTTGGAAGGCAGAAGTGAAGCAGGAGCCATTTCTGTGTTGGAGCAGGCCCTGTGGCAGCACCCATGCATCATTGCTGATCTGCTAGCTCAGCTCGTTGGCATGCTGCACCCTGGCCCACGGGTCCTTCGGCTCCTATTCAATCTTCCTGTAGCTTTTTCAAGTCCTGGGTCAGAGTGCATGTAGTTGCATGCATAGGGCACAGTTTTCCTGCAGGTCATCCATGACCCCGAGGTTAGAGAGAGATGCAGGTTCCAAGTTATTTCCACGGCATCCATATTTTCCATGCGGGTTCCAGTTTGTCTTTTCTCTCTGTTGCTTCACATCTAGCTTTCCTTCCGACTTCCATTTCAACTGAGCTATGTCAACTTTAGGCATGACAACCCCACAGACACTTCTCCAGCAGCTCACATATTGCAGAAGGTCTAATTTCTTTAATAAATCCTTAATTCTTTATTAACCATAGTGATTCCACTTCTCTGCTCAAATCCTAACAGACACAGGGGAGACAGAAGCAACCATCTCACAAGACTTTAAGGATCAAATGAGATCATGGATGAGGAATTACTTTCAAGACTACAGTGTATGTTAGGTGTATGTGTGTCTTTAAAAAACTGCAATGGAAAAATTTCTTAATAAAACTCACAAGTGTAATTCTTTCAAAAATATTTTTAAAGCAGAACTCCTAGTCTCCCTAAGACCTGCTCTACTGTCTTTTTCCATTTGTTCAGGCCAAAACCTTGGATCATCCCTGACATCACTCTCCCACACATTCTTTTTCACATCCAGAACCCAGTCACTTCTCATCACCTCCACCACTAACTCCCTGGTCCAAGCCACCATGCCTGTTGTCGGGATTATGGTCTCCTCACTGGCCTCCCTGCTTGCACTCTTGCTCTGAAATGATCGAGATAGAGTGCGAGTTAGATTACACCATTCTCTACACCCAGTCCAGCAGTGGCTTCCCCTCTCAATGACCTCAGAAGTCCTTGTCTCTTACTGCTCATTTCTTACCACCTTTTCCCTAGATCATTAGGCTCTAGCCACACTGGCATCTTTGCACTCTTCAAACATGCCAAATGTGTGCCAGTTCTTAAAACAGGGTAAAGTTTTTTGGAGAGAAGGAATCAGACACCAGAACCATGGCTGTCTGGTGTTACCGTTACTGGCACAGTGCATGTTCCTGGCACAGTGGCATATCTGGGGATGTCTCTTGCCACCTGTGCACAAGTATTGAAGAGTAAACTCTATGACCACAGATCGAAGCTGGATGTTATCCTGGAAAGTGCTTTTTTTCCTACGGAGAATGAAATGCAAATTGGGGTTATGTTAGTATTATGGCTAACAATGATAACTTAGATTTTAATGATTACAAACCACAATAACACCTTGCATCACCGTGTCTATCCAGGAATTCCAGATTCCTTTCATGTTAATTATTTTATTTAGTTCTCACATCAGCTCTAGCAGTTGGGTATCATCTTCCCCCTTTTTACAGATAGGAAAACTGAGGCTCAGAGAAATTCATTGGCTTGAAGTCAAAGAGCTAGCAGTTGATAAAGCCAAGTCTCAAAGGCAGGTCTGCTGATGCCAGGTTCAGCTCTCTTCTCGCTGTATGACAATTAGAAACTACTTGGAAGGCCAAATTGATTTATTAGTAGAGTCAGATGGGAGTGAGAAAACGTTTTCTTTTTCCATTGCTACCATCCACAATTCAAAATGTGCAGTATAACCCAAAGTGCTCTAAATGGCTAGGTGGCATCGCAGCACATTTCTCTTGCAATGGAGGGGTGCTGGGTTAAATATTGCTAAATTCTTTTCTAACATACCATGTGCATGAGTTGCTGAACTTCCGCAGCAAAGTTGTGATGAGGGGGCTATAAAGCAGTTTATTCCTCATGAAAAATTAGAAAAGCTATACATTTCTCAGCACTGCCAGTGTGCCCCATAAAACCAAACCAGTGTTTCAAAAACAGCCAATTTTCTGGCACTGAATCAGGTGCCTTGATTGCATCGCTAGGACATTACCGTGGACCCAGAAGTGCACGTTCCTGGCACAGTGGAAGAGGCTCTGGTATTTGGAGCCAAGAAGCCTTTAGTGCATGGTGTCATTCTGACACTTAATGTTTATTACTAATAGGCATTGCATTTACTAGACATTGATGCCAGGTATTATGCTTTACCTGCATTATCTCACTTAGATACTCCACCCCACCCACCAACCCCATTAGGCCTCATGTATTTCCAGTTTATGTATGAAAAAACTAAGGCTCGAGATTACAGAGTTGCTATGTGAAAGTAGGATTTGAACACAGGCCTACCTCGCTCTAAAATTCATGTTATTTGTAATTTGGCACATTTAGGCAGAGAGGAAAGGGCACAAAACCAGAGATGATGGACTTAATTGACTTTAAAAGACCGAGACAAAATCCATTTGGCCCTGGCTGGTGTAGCTCAGTGGACTGAGCGCGGGCTGGGAACTGGGGGGTCCCCGGTTCGAATCCCATTTGGGGCACATGCCTGGGTTGCGGGCTGGGTCCCCAGTAGGGGACGCGTGGGAGGCAGCCATGCATTCATGTTTCTCTCCTTCTCTTTCTCTGTCCCTTCTCTTCTCTCTAAAAATAAATAAATAAAATCTTTAAAACAAATCCATTTGGCTCCAGGTTACTTACTACTATGAGGTACAGCCTCCCTGACAGGGTTGATTTGGAATTAGGGAAACCAGTATAAAGGCCCCAGCACAATCCCAGAAACATGGTAGGTATAAATAAATGGCATCAGCATTTGTGTAGAACAATGATTAGGAATGCCACTCTGGAATGAGATTGCCTGGGTTCAAATCCCACCTCCTCCACTTAGTAGCTATATGACCTTGGGCAAGTCATAAAACCTCTCAAAGCCTAAATTTCCTGGTGTATTAAATGGGGATAATAACTAACATGTTATTATAAACATTAAATAAGATGATCCACACTTAGTACAAATACCATATTTTGCCATGTAAATACACACTTTTTGCCCAAGTTTTTGAGGGAAAAATAAGGATGCACATTATGCATGGGTATAATGATTACACACCATGGGTATAATAATGGGTGTAATAATCCCATGTATAATGTGCACAAAACCATGGGTGCACATTATTCACGGGAGTGCCTTATACACAGCAAAATACAGTAAATGACCTGGCTCATTGTCATCACTTAGAAATTTCGACTCATTAACAGGGTTACTTTTCAGTCCTCACATGTGCTGCTTTTGCTCCAAGAATGAGGACGGTGACAGGAGTTGCTGGGAGAAACGAGTGGGGAAGGAGGCGAATCCCCCAACTCCTGTGCTCTCCAAGTCACTCCTGAGACTTCACCTTGGGCTTCAAGGTAGAATTTGATTGTGACGGTTTTTATGTTGCCTTTTTCTTTTCTGATGCTAGAAGTATAAGCTGGGTATATAGTTGGTGAAAATGAGGGAAAAGATAGTTTTACCACAAAGAGGGAAAAGAACACAGTGTCTGACACATAAATAATTGCTCAATAAACATTTGCTGACTGAATGAATGACGCTCATGTAGACGGAGACAGACTTGGAGAAAAATAAAACCAAACCTCTAAAATGTTGTTATTGGTTGGTGATAGGACTAGTTGGGGTTTTTATATTTTCTCAGTCCTCTAAAGTTTTGTATTGTGGTAATAAGATTATTATAATAACAGGTAATTATGACCAAAGGGAAATTAGAGCTAAAATTAAGGGGTCATTTTTTATGAGGCAGGAGCCTGCTTCTAGGACCTGCCATTCCGCTGTGGAAACCGCAGCTTGTTGCATAGGGACTTGCTCTCTGCTCTTCCTGTTCAAAAAGAACTAAATCTTTCCCCACTTTAAGTGAAGGCATGCCAATCCTCTTTTCCCCCCAATTAATTAGTGATCAATCTAAAATCCTGCCGAGATTCTAAAGAGGGGAGATATTTGTAGTACTTGATTAAGACATAAGGCTTTAGAATAATGGATCATTTTAGTGCCTTTAAAATTCCTGTTAATTCTGAAAAAAATGTCCTTTTGATATATATATATCTTTTCGAAAAGCATATTTCCTGATTTTAACATTGGGTTGAGAAATAGATTAAGTTTATGTTAATCAGTTAGCTTTTTACTGTGAACTGGCATGGTCCTAAAGATTGTTGTCCAACCAGGGATAGATTAGATTTGGGGAAAATCCTCTCCCAGACCTCCCTGTTCTTTTACGAGGAGTTGGTCCTAAAATATTTACCCATTATCTTCTAGCCCCATAACCCTTCCGGCTAAAAGAAAGCCTGCCAAGGAGCTGTGGTCATCCAGGATTAGTCCAGGAGAGCCTGGCTCCTGCGCTATCTGGAGGGAAGACGGAATCACCCTCTTCATCTCCTAAGACCTGGTCACAAACACCATGCAGCGTGCAGAGGTATGGTTGCTATGGTGATAGGCTGACATAAGCACACCATGAACAGCATTTAAAAAAGAACTTCAGGTTTCAACTACGCAGAAATCCTCTTAGTCACAGAGTCAGGTTGAGGTATTTGAACTTTTGAGTAACGAACAGATCTGAGGCCCTGGCTGGGTAGGTTAGTTGGTTAGAGCGTCCTCCCAAAATGCCAAGGTTGTGGGTTTGAGTCCCATTCAGGACACATACAAGAATCGATCAGTGAGGCCTGCCCCGTGGGGCTGTTTGTTGGGCGTCCTCTTCCAAAGTGAAGGGCCATGGGTTCAGTCGCTGCATGGTCAGGGCACATTCCTGGGTTGTGGGTTCATTCCTCGAGTACGAGAAGCAACTGATTGATGTTTCTCCTTCACATTCATGTTTCTCTCCTCTTTCTCCCTCCCTTCCCCTCTCTCTAAAAATAAATAAATAAAATCTTTAAATATATCAATCAATGAATGGGTAAATAAAGGGAAAACAAATCCATGTTTCTCTCTCTCAAATCAATAAATAAAAGAAGGAGGAGGGGGAAGAGGAGGAGGAGGAGGAGAAGAAGAAGAACAGGTCTGAGAAGTCCTAATAGTAGAAGTTCCTGAAAAGCATCTTCCATACCAGGGAGTTCCATTCCACTCTTGTTGGGAAGTTGCCATGGGGATCTTGGTTTTATTCCTGGCTCTGCCAAGAACTGATTGGGTGACTTTCCTCAAGACATGTTGCTTCTTTGGGCCTCAGTTTCCTTCCGTAAAATGGGAACAATAATCCTCACTTCATAGGGTTGTTGTACAGATGAAATGTGATAAGGCAGGTGTGAGTGCAGGACCGGTGGGCACTGCCCAATCATTTTGATGCTCCACTTTTTACTGCAAAGAATCAGGACAGAGCCGAGCGCACTCAAGTCTGTCAATGGCTACCCCAGGCTGTTCAAAATCTTTCCACGTATGCCACCTGAGTCAGAGCTTTCAGTCAATGCCAGTGTACTGTGGCTTGGCTTTGTAACGATCCAGGAGCTCTAGGTCTTATTTCCTCAAAGATTGGTTGGGGAGGACTCGTGCAGCTCTGGGTGACCAGGGCCACACCCTGCTGTTTGAGAGTTGGTGGTGGTGGTTGTATTTTGTTGTTGGTTTGTTTGTTTTAAAATATCCACATCCTGTCCCACAGCTGGGGCATAAAATCAAGCTTTAGTTGTGGGATTTTTGTTTGCTTTATTCACTAGCTGGGCTGGTCAGGAGTTTAACCAAGGTCAATGCCTTTATGTTTCTTGGATCCTGCAAAAGGACTCTAGCAGTTGCTGGCTACTAAATCTACTGGTGTACAAAAACGGAACTCCGAAAACCTTGATCCACACAGTCTGGTTGCTTTTAGGATAAATTCATTTTTGTTCTGCCTAAAAAATAATAACAACAAACTTCTAAATGTTTATATATTTTTATTTTGCACAGGCAGCTTTGGCGATGGGGATTTCTGCTTAAAAATCAAGAAATAAATGTGGCAGCTCTCACAGCTGCAAATAATTGATTCAGCTCCCCTTACAGGGAGGAAGAGAGAGAGGGAGAGGGAAAGAGAAAAAGGAAGAAGAAAAGAAAAATAAGAGAAAAAGAAAAAAGCGCTGGGTTTCAGTGCCAGAGGACGGCTCTCTGTCAGCTCCCATAAAGTCCTCCTCACGTCCATTCTCTCAGAACATTTCAGAAGTCTGGAAAGTATTTGACTTGCAAAGGCTGAGAGGAGATAAAATAGAGCTTCTCAAAAATATTTTTCAAAATGTAATTCCAATGCTTGCTATTTCTGTGATAAACATAATACACGTTCATTAAAGAAAAATGAGAAAATACTGAAAAAAAGAAAGGGAAAGAATTCCTGGCCATGCAAACACAACGATGACTAATGTTTTTGTGTACTTTCTCGCAGTCTTTTTCCTTTACACATGTTTCCTCATTTGTTTCTCATAGACATAATGACGGGGTGTGTGTGCTTTTTGTACTCCGCCTCTCTCACAGAACAGATAATAGCATTTACGGAAACCTTGCGATGTGCCAGGTACTGTCTGCCATTACTCAGTATCTTAAGTCAGCCTGACATTCTCACACATCCATTATCACCATCAGCTACATAAACATGACTAAGTTCCTGTCTGTTTCTTTGGCATCACACTGTATGAAGGCAGCTGGATGAAGTTCCACTCAGTTTGAAGGGTTTTTGAGGAAGGTCTTGCTTCAGATTTGAGCTACACGACATGAAATTTTTACCATGGGAAGCCTTGGGTGGAAGGGGGTCTCTGTTTTTTTATTTCCACTGGGAGAGAGTACTGTGGCAGTTTATGCTGAACATTTCACCAGGTTGAGTTCAGACATTCATGCCTTTAGAATTTTGCTATAATTTTATGGGTTGGTTCAATACATTTTAAAATAATCATAATTTTCTCCAGTGGGTACATAAGAGAAATTAGACCTGACCTAATGCCCTCTAGAGGAAATAATTCAATGTCAGGAAGAATTTTTTTAAAAGAGAATTTTAAAAGAGTTTAGCATACCAGTCAGAGTTCTATCAATGTTTGAAATCCAAAGAGGGGGCAGGCAATGAGACTTTCCTTCTCGGCCACTTGCCAAGAGAGTCACACTTTCCCAAAGGCATCTGGGGCAGGTGTTCAATCTGAGAAGGTTTTAATACCTGAGTCAACAGGTGAACCTCCTTCAGCACAATGTAACTGAGGTACAAAGAGAAGAATCTCTGATGTCAATTGGGGGAGATAGGCCATTGGATTAAGTTGTCATGGACAGCTCTGGCTGGTGTGGCTCGGTGGACGGACCACTGGCCTGTGAACCAAAGGGTCGCCAGTTTGATTCCCAGTCAGGGCACATGCCTGAATTGTAGGCCAAGTTCCCAACAGGGGGCATGCAGGAGGCAACCACACATTAATGTTTCCCTCTCTCCTTCCCTTCTCCTCTCTCTAAAAATAAATAAATAAAATATTTTTTAAAAAGTTGTCATGGATATATAAAGCCAATGGTGGTTTCAAATATGAGGCTTAAACCAAAATTCCTGTGGACAGATACTCTGAAACATAACAATGAAGCATGGCATTGTTTTTTATATATATATATATTTATAAATAAATATATATATATTTATATTTATATATAAATATATATATTTAAATATATATTTATATATGAATATATTCAAATATTTTTATTAAATATCTATTTATTTATTTATTTATAAATGAATAATATTTATTTTTATTAATATCAATAAATATTTATTTATTGATAATATTCATTAAATATTTTAAATATTTTATATTAAAATATATATGTATAAATATATATTTTAAAATATTTATATTTATAAATATATATTTTTAAAATATATATTATATATATATAAAACATATATAATATGATATATTATTGATATATTATTGATATCTCTAATGATTTGGAGTGAGACATAAAGAGTATTTATATCTATATCTCAATCTGTACGCCAACAAAAGTATATATAAAAGCATTTTTTAAGCCCAGTTAAAAATTATTACAAGTTTGTTTGAATTATTACAACTCTAAACATTAATTTTTAAATAGAGGCTATTAAACATGATGATTCTCTGAGCAGTTTTGTATAATACAGCTTGAAATAATAATGACAACACTTACCAAGTTAAAACACTCACTAATACTCAAAAAGAAACATGCTAGATAGCATGCTTAGTACTGCATTTCAAGTAATCCCTACAATAATCTCACGAGAAAGAAACCACCATTATCCCTATTTTATAGATCTGGGTCAGGACTAGGGTGAGACAAATAAGTTTCCCCAGGTGCGAAATTTAAGGAGGCACTCACTCTCAGCCTCTTTAAACTTTGCCAACCTTACTTGTCAGTGCTCCCTTAAATTTCACATCCCGACTGCTTCACTTGCCTCACCTAGTCCTCATGCTTTTATAGACAAAGGAAAGGAGGACTAAGAGGTTAAGTAATTGTCTGAAATCCTCAGCGAATAAGTGGCAGAGTGAGAACTTGAGCCTGGTCTTGATCAGCCCCAGATGATCTGCATGTTGACTGATGATCTTCTATATTGGGAACTAAAAAAACACAACCTCTAGCCTCAAGGAATTGATAGGCACTGGGGTGGACCAGACAAATGTGCAGTAAGGTAGAATGTGCATTGTCTTAACAGCAGTTATCAATGGGCATTCTTTTAGGGGATGATCATTCTTTGTTTGCAAAAATGCCTTGACCAACTATGGTGAAGGTGAAACTGTGTGGTAGTAGAAAAATAAAAGACAAATAAAATGATTAAGCTGTTTATTGGAGAAAGAGAGAGAAAAATGAGGAGGAGGAAGGAGAGAAAAGAAAGGGAGGGGACGGGAGGGGCAGGGTAAGGAAGGAAAGGGGCGGGAAGTGGAGCAGAGCAGAGACGGAAGAGCTGAGAAGATCTGATGAGCTGGCATGAGGTTAGGGATTACGTAGGAAGAAGTGGCGTTTCCTTGGTGGAGAGGAAGTTAAACAAGATTTTAACAAGTGCTATCATTTTCATCTCCTCTGACTCCCTGGGATTGAAATAGTCTTCTGTATCACACAAGCTTACTAGACGGAGGGGTTTGTATTAAAAATGTAGGAAGGGCACAGGCCACTGCTAGTCCATGTTGTACATTTGTGCAAATTAGTACAAGAAGCCCCTTCTGTGTGGACACAGGAGGTGGACAGGGCAGAGGCTGGTTTTTAGATCTCCTTGCCCCCTTGCCTTGGTGCCTTGATTAGGGCACAATCTATATAGCCCTACAGGATGGCTCTGGTCACACCTGGGTCAAACCGTGCAGACTAGAGGCAGCAAAAGTAGAAGCAGGAGCTACAGATGGGGGACAAGGGAAATATAGATCCCTGGGAATTCACAGAAGCCATAAGAAGGCTTTGGACTTCACAGGGCAGAAGTTTGAAATTCAGTGGACCTTATCCGGCTCCATGGGACTAAAGTATGGATTGCCTATATAGACACACA
>PVKM010048175.1:0-11265 GCA_004027735.1 Carollia perspicillata
TGTTTGTTCTATGTCTGTGAAATAAGCCATTGGTACTTTAATAGGTATTGCATTGAATCTGTAAATTGCTTTGGGTAACACGGACATTTTTATGATGTTAATTCTTCTGATCCATGAACATGGTATAGGTTTGCATTTGTTTGTGTCTTCCTTGATTTCTTTCTTCAGTGTTGTGTAATTTTGTGCATACAGGTCTTTTATTGGTAGCCAATATTTCCAATATAATTTATTACATAGTGCTGATTTTTGCTGCTATTTTCTTCCCATTCTAAGTTCCTTGGGTCAGTTTCTAAACTATTATTTTCCATTGGTATATTTTTCTAATAGTAACACAATGACTTTTATTATTAAGGTCAAAATTTTCTTGACTAGTTTTAGTGTTTACACCTGCAAATTAGTACTAGGATACTGCTGTGATTTTTATTGGAATACATCAATAAAATGTTAGTAGTCCCCTTTCGAGGATAATATCCAAAAGCAAGGGGAATGAGAACTATAAACTCTAACTTCAACAAACTAAGAGGAATGGAAACTACTCTGTAAAGCATGTGGAAGGGCTTTCAAAGCAGTGAAAATCAAACTGGTACATGTGGGAGGAAGCAGACAGGGCATGCATGTATTTCTACAAATCTCAGAAAGAGATAGCAAAGTATATTTTTCCAAGTGAGGGCCACTCTCAGAACCAAAAGTTCTCTCATTTTGTATACCATGAGATCAAGATGCCTGGACTGGCAGTAGGAATGTCTATAGACCTGGTTTTGTTCCAAAGAAGCAAAGGAGTTAGGCTAGCTGAGAAAACTCACAAATAAGCTGAATTTATAACTACCTGTCCAAAACCTACTGCAAACACATTAGTGGAATGTAGAATCTCAGAAGCATTTTCTTTAATAAGGATGTTCATTATCACTGGTATTTTAAAGGGAATTGCAGCCAGATAAATAAGGCAAGAAAAAGAAAAAAAGTATAAGAATTGAGAGAGTAATTAATTTGTCATTATTTCAGACAATGTGTTTGTCTAGATTGAAAATAAGCTAAGAGTCTATAGGACAGCTTCTAGAATTGATAAACAAGATTGTTACATAGAAGTGAATGGTGTTCATATATACCAGCAAAGTACAGTTACAGCACTGATAAAAAATCACAAGTAACTAAGAATAAATTTAACAAATGATATATGAGACCCTCACAGATAAATTTATAAATTTTATAAAAGACTTTAAAATGGAATGCTATCCCATTTCAATGGATCAAAAGACGCTACATTTTAAGGATGGCAATTATCCCAAATTAATTTATAAATTCCATGCAATTCCAACAAAAAGCACAATGAGATTCTTAACAGAACTTTTGAAGCTGATCCTAGTACTAATTTGCAAGTGTAAGTACCAAAAACTGGATGTCTCTATAATTCTATTTTAGTTGCCTTTGTTTATTAATTGTTAATGCTTCTGTTTATTGAATTTGGGGGTTCTTTCATGATTTAATTTTTTTCAGTCATTGTTGATACTTGCTGGCATGCCTGCTTCTTCATGTTCAAGATCCCATCTCCTCCTGTCTGTGGACACCAGTTATATTCACATAGTATGAGAATTGGGGGAAAGGGCAGACTGTGCTTTCAGCTAGAGGCCACTGTGCCCTTTCACTTATGTCTTTGCTGTCACTCCTCCTGAGTGTCACTAGCCAGCCACTCATATTGCACAACTTCTCATTCCCACTGAGGGCCCGCAAACTTTTCTATAAAGGGTCCAACAGTAAATATTTTAGGTTTTGTAGGCCTTACAGGGTTTCTGTTATATATTCTTTGTTTTTCTTGTTTAATGCTGTAATTGTAAAAGTGTAGATGTGAAGTGTAAAAAAAAGGAAACTACAAAAACCATAGTTACCTGGCATACAACACAACATAGATCACAGGCTGACTCAGCCTGTGGACCATGACTGCTGACCCTGACTCTGATTCTACACTCACTGCTCTAACTGGGGACAAAGGCCTCTCCTTCCTGTTGCTTACTGTAATGGAGGATGAAAGAGAGGACTGACTTAGCAGGTTTTTCATAATTCAGTTTTCCAACCAGTTACTCTGACATTTGCCCCAAGGCTCCATCTTCTTTGTTACAAGCCTTCCTTCTGCTTCTGAGCTTAACACAATTCCAGGACCCTTTCTACTCTAAACCAGAACACTTCCCTTTCATAAGCTTTGGACTTTGATTTATTCTTAATGCTGTCCCATATACTCTCTGTCTTCCAGAGGAGCTTCTGATATTACTCTTTGTTTTCCAGTGTTGTAAATTATGTCTAAAAATATATCTTTTCTAAGAGAGATCCTTTCTGTCACAGGTAGAAATTAGGGCAGAAGAAAGAATAGAATATCTCTACTTCTATTTTTTAAATGATTTTGAGAGAGACAGACAGACAGAAAAGCACTGATTTGTTGTTCCACTTATTTATGCATTCATTGTTTGATTCTTGTATGTGCCCTGATGGATATCAAACCTGGAGCCTTGGCACGTCTGGATGACGCTCTAACCAACTGAGCTAGCAGGATGGGGCCTCTACTTCTAGTTTTAAGAGAAATTTTCTTCACATTATCATGAGCCTTAAAGAAATGGAATTGACAAGTACTTAAGAATTAACTATGAGTTTAATTTAATTCTGTTGGCTATTTTCTTCTTGTATTCCACTTCTCTGTTAGATTAATATTTTATTGAGTTGGAGTACATTCTTGGGTAATTATTTAATACATGTTCTGAAAGTGGTATAAACTTTTGTTTCTTGCATTTGATTTTACCTTGAATGATTGGAAAGGTAATTCTGAATTTAAAATAATTTCTCTTAGAACTTTGCTTTGATCACTTTTAGTATCATGTCACTAATAAACACTCAGTTACCAAATCTTTTTCTTTTATAGGTAATCTAAGCTATCTTTGCTCTATATAAAAATTTTTCAGGGACCTGGCTGGCATAGCTTAGTTGGTTGAGTGTCATCGTGTAAAGCCAAGGGTTGCTGGTTCTGATTCCTGGTCCGGGCACATGCCTGGTTTGTGGGCCTGGTCCCCATTTGGAGCACATGCAAGAGGCAACTGACTGATGTTTGTCTCACACATCAATGTTTCTTTCCCTTTCTTTCTCCCTACCTTACTCTCTCTCTAAAATAAATAAATAAAATCTCTAAAAAAATTTTTTAGAATTTTATGTTTGACTTGGAAGGTATGAAATTTCATCAGAATATGATTTAATTTCTTCATTGATGTGACGTAAAGGTCTGATCCATTTTTTCCATGTAGATACTCAATTATTCTAGTATCATTTACTGAAAAAATTATTCTTTCCCTGTCAAATTGTCATGGCAACCACATTAAAAAATCAGTTCACCATAATTGTAACTTGATAGACCGGTATTTTTTTTTTCTATTGACCCATGTCTATCCCTGTACTAGTACCAAAAAGTCTTTGTTACTGTTGCTTTGTAGTAAATCTTGAAACCATGAAATGCTGAGTGCTCTAATTTGGTTCTTCTTTTTAAAGACTGTTTTGGCTTTTCTGGAGTAATTAGCTTTTGAAACTTAATCTATTCCTTTCCTTCTCTCTTTGTACTGAACATAATTGAAGAAGCCCTTTCTGTTTTCTTCAAATTTCTGCAAGCCTAAGCTCACTCAGGACCATACTTTCCTTCCTAATACTCACGTGAGTTTACACTATTTCATTTCTTTTAACTTTCATTTTTCAGTTATAGTTGACATACAGTATTGTATTAGTTTCACTTACAACATAGTGATTAGATACTTATGTAACCTATGAAGTGATCACCCCAACAAATTTAATACCCACCTGACACTATACATAGTTAGTACAATATTATTGGCTATATTCTCTATGCCGTACTTTATACTGCCATGTTTCTTTTTATTTATATGCCCTTCTATAGCTATCATTTTAGAAACAAGATTACCAAATAGCTCCTGTGCATTATGTAAGTTTCAAGAGCTACTTCCCACTTTTCTTTGCTAGAGTCATTTGTGACTGTATTGTCTGGTTCTTTTTCTTTAGAGCTTCCCATCCCTTTGAGCCATCTTTCCTTTGAGAGTTTCTGGTCATAAAATTAGATGTTTGCATTTTCTCCTGAACTGTTATGGGCAGTTGACTGCTAAAAGTCTCCTGACTCTGCACGTTCCTGGTCAGCGCAGAGGGGTCAGGACCACCACTAGTGGCAGCATTACCTAGGAGCTTTTTTAGAATTGAAAACTCCAGGTCCCACCCAGACCTATGAAGTCACTGCGTTTGCTGGCCACTCAGTGATTAGCCAGCTCTAAGACAACTATTTGGTCAGCATATCTTGAAGTGAGATAGGAGCAGAGGTGGGAAATGCAGTAAGAAAAATCGCAGCTGCCCTGGAAGAGAGGCTGGAGGTTTATCCTAGGGTGGTAGCTGTGTATTTGAATACAGGTAGAGAAATTTGAGGTAGACGAAAGGTCACATACAGTGTGATTTATATAATTCCACTGATATGAAATACCCAGGATAGGCAAATCCATAGAGACAGAAAGTAGAATGGTGGTTGCCAAAGGCTAGGAGAAGAAAAGGGGGAGCTATTGTTTAATGGGCATGAAGTGTAAGTTTTGCAAGATGGAAGATTTCTGTGGATGGATGGTAGTAATAATTGCACAACAATGTGAAGGTGCTTAAGGTCACTAAACTGTACTCTTGAAATGGTTAAGATGGAAAATGTTATGTTACGTGTATTTTGGCCCACGCCATTTTTTAAAAACTCTGCTGTAAATGTGTTCTGCTCTGGTATCTGTGAAGGTGGCCACAGGAGAGGAATCAGCTTCTCTCACCCTGTAGCCCCAATTTCCACCTGTCCCCAGCGTCAAAAGCAAAATTTATCCTCCACCAATAACAATAAATCCCTAAAGTTATTATTCATCACCTTTCTCCGAGGTCCAAGTCCCTCCATATTAAGGGCAGGGGGATACTCAAGTACTTACAAGTGGTTGATAGAATATGGCATAGACAAAAAACTGAGAACAATCCATTGCAAACATGGTAATTTTGGCATGCCTATTTGATAGCCAAGATGAGTAATCAAGTAAACAGTAAGATGCACACAATGCGGAGCACAAACGAAAGGCCTGTGCTGCAAAAATAAATGTGGGCTAGTTTCACAGGATGCGTAGAGTAGAACGGGATGGGAATAGATGAACTAGCTCTGAGAAAAACGTACAGCTAGAAGAACACGCAGCCTAGGAGGAGACAACTAGAGGAATGAAAATGGAGACTATCACTTCTAACTTGTCCACATGGGATGGCCAAATAAAGAGCTTGATTAAATTAGGACACTTTGAGTTCCAATGAGAGAACTGTATCAGAAACTTTATGGCTCCTGAAAAGAGCAGGGGTTCAGAAAATGAAATACTGGGGGATAAAACATCCCATGACTTTCTCCTTCCAGCATTTCTATCTGCTTCTCATTAATTACCTTACCCCCAGCAGGAGACATTGCTACAGCTGCTCCTAGGTCCCATCCCTCCCAGCTTCACCACCAAAGAAGGACTGTGTTTCTTCAGGAACCTCCAGGAAAGAATTGATAGGTTCAACTTAGATCATGAGATCATCCCAGCTAATCAGCTGAGGCAGATACTATGGCTTAGGCTGGGTTGGAGCCCTCTCCTAGACCAGCCATCAACTGTGACCAGAAAGGAAGGGTCAGAAAGGATAGAAAAGGCCTCATTAGAAATCTCAAGATAAGACTCAGAAACACATTGTCTAGAAAAGGTCGGCTGGGCAGACAAAACCAAGGGCCCTCTATACGACACCCAGACTCTGGAGGCAGAAGCCTGTTTATTGAAGGTACAGAAGATAAAGGAACTAATGAAGCCAGCCACCCGTCATTTCTTCCTCTCCTTCCCCCTCCCGGTTTCCAACACAGATCACATCACAACTGTAGGACTCCCAATGGCCTTTGGACTCAGCTGCTGACACCCGAATTGCAGTTCACTCCGGTGAAGCTGGAGCACACCATTAAGCCTCAAAGCATCCTAGGACAATCAGTGTACACTACCACAGACCCAAGGAGGGGGGTTAGCCCTCATCATTTCCCCCTTCTTCACAAGGAAGAGCTCAATCCTTCAGTCCCCGTGCCCCTGTGGGTTAATCAATCTGAAGAAAGGATCTATTGACCATTGGTCCACACAATCCTAAAGTTGCCACATTGGATGCTGGGGATTCCATTCCATTGGCCCAATGGTTTTCTCTTTCTTTATATAGCAAAATGTAGCAGCACCAGAAATTAAGACATTTTTCCCACGCCGGGGTCATCAATCAGTGACGAGTACAAGGCCTTTTGCTTTCTTACCTCTTTAGCTCTTGGATGCTCATCTCCCCAGACAAGATAACCACACACAGAACTACAAAGCCCACTGCTCCACAAATGGACCCAAGGGGGTTTATCACAATCAACTAAGTCACTTACCGTTAACTCTCAACAGAAGGACTTGAACAGCCTGAGGGCTTCCTAGGGCCACAGCAATCAGTGACTGATACCATTGCTGACAGTCACCCAGAACTCTAGTAGAGGCCTCTCCCTGTCTATACCAACCCGTGATACTTAAAAACAAGGTTAACACTATGTAAGTATCTGTGCTTATTTCTCAATTTCTTTATTCAGAAGCTTGGAGTACCTTGCCCTTTTCGCAGCTGTAATTTGTTCCTATAACTATGGCTTGGCATACTCATCTTGCCGCTGACTGGTCGCTGCCATGGGAGGGAGATTCTCTGCTCACAGTAGACTGTTTGTCCCCATCGTTGCTAACCCAGAAATCTCTGAAAGAATCATTACTCTCCACCAGTCAGAGATATCAGATATTCTTGCTTCCTCTGCCCCACAATCCAGCATTTTCTTCCAAGTTACCTCATCCCACCAGGTAATAAAAAATTATAAAGACAGCCTTCATACCTAAGCTGGTTGTTTACCATTTCGTAGGACTAATAGTGATAAGCAGAATGATGTCACAGGCAGTGTGGGCTAGTCCAGCCACAGAGCAGGAGCCTTTTAAACATGAATTCATGTCAATGCTTTCATTTTATCCTTCACTGAATTATCTTCTTCTAAAATCTAGACCTTCTTAATCAAGTTTCATCAAGTTTTGCATGGCATGTTATAATCGCCCCACCAAACTGAGTTTCAATTACAATGCTGCCCAAAACTTCAAAGCGTGTTCACCTGCTAAATTCTGGCTTTTCATTCCCATCAAGTCATATTATGTCACACCTTATTCCTTAAACATGTATATACCAATATACTGTATTTTACTGAATCCAAATACCACTGACTATAAGATCCATATTTTTTATATCATTGAGAAATACAAACCTTGCCAATTAAACTATGGCAATGCTTTCATACCACTTAAAATTTTTACTTAAAACTTTTCAAAGAAGGTCTTCTAGAACAGGGGTAGACAAACTATGACCTCTGAGCCAAATCTGGCCTTCCCCTATTCTTACATGTAAAGTTTGACTGGAAGAGAGCCTAGCCCATTCATTCACTTATAGTCTGTGGCTGCTTTTGTGTGACAATGGCAGAGATGAGTGGGTAGGACAAAGACGGTATGGCTTAAAAAGCCAAAAATAGTTATTAGCCAACCCACCTCTGTTCTAGCTTCATTTAGAGCCTAAATTCTAGACACATTTTAAAATCCTATTTTTTTATTTATGCACAAGATTGATATACATGAAATAAATTGCTTGTTTCTTTATAGTATGCAAAACTACATATATTTCTGGCCATTTCTCCAACAAATATTTGCTTCACTAAATTCAATTTTTTGTCCTGCTAATATGTGTCTATACCCTGTTCCTTTCACTGCCGAATCAAGCTGGGACCCACTGGGAGGCTTCTCTGCAGGTCTCACCTGGGATCCCTCATGGAGTCATGGTCATGGACAGTTCCAAAAGGGCCTCACTCTCACATCTGTCAGCTGGTGCTGGCTCTCTGCAGGGGCACCACAATGACTTCTCCTCCACATGGCTTCTCCTCCTTTAGGCTTTAGTGGGCTTATTCACCAATACAGCTATTTCAGTATTGGCCTACATTTGGTTGAGCAGGCAGAAAGGAATGGATTCCTTACTTCTGCAAGCTTCAAGCAGATGTGGTACATTTACACAATGGAATACTACACGGCCATAGAAAAGAAGGAAATCTTACCCTTTGTGATAGCATGGACAGACCTGGAGATTATTACATAAGCGAAATAAGCCAGTCAGAGAAAAACAAATCATCTCACTTACATGTGGGATTGAATTAATGAAATAAACTGACAAACAAAATATGACCATACGCATGGACACATGGAACAGACCGACAGATCTCAGAGGGGAGGGGCATGGGGAGGACTGGAGGAGATCAGCCAGAGAACATACATGCTTATATGCATAGCCCATGGACACAGACAACAATGTGATGAAGGCTGAGGGTGGAGGGGGCAAAGGGGAAAATATGGGGGATATCTGTAGTAGTGTCAAAAATTAGAAAAAGGATACTGGTGCAGTAGGTACATTTCAAAAGTTTCAGGCAGTTCCTGCCTAATGTTTAACAGGCATCTCAACTCTAAAATATTCATAACTGAAGTTTTGAAAATGACCACCCTCCCCCATCCTACTATTCTTCCAGTTTTCTTCCTTGTAATGAATGGAACCACGTTCCACACAAACGCTCAAGCTAAAATCTGAAGAGTGACTCTTGACTCATCCCTTCTCCCTCACTACTATTGACAAGAGCTGCCATTTCATTCCAGAAAGCACCTCGGATTTCTCCATCTCTCCCCAAATACACGCCTGCCACCCCAGGATAAACCTCCAGTCTCTCTTCCGGGGCAGCTGCAAGTTTCCTGACTGTCATCCCCACCCCTGCTCCTATTTCCCTCCAAGATATGGTCCATAAAGCAGCCCAAGTGATATTATTTTCATAAGATTTTATTTATTTTTACAGAGAGAAGGGAGGGAAAAAGAGAGGGAGAGAAATATTGACGTGAGCAACACACGTCGATTGGTTGTCTCTCATTTATGCTCCCCAACCAGGGACCAAACCTGCAACCCAGGCATGTGCCCTGGCTGGGAGTTGAACTGGTGGCCTTTCGCACTGTGGGATGATGACCAACCAACTGAGCCACACTGGTTAGGGCCAGAGTAATATTCTAAAGACATAAAACAGACCCCAGGAGCTCCCTCCTTAAAATCCTTTACTTGCTTCCCAGTACCATTTTAATAAAATCCAAATTTCTTACGGTGACTTAAAATCTCTGCCTGACCTTACTAATGACTAACATGGTAACCCATGCATTCTCAACAGGGGACAGTATCACCCCAAAAAGGTAAAAATTTCTCATAGAATGAGAACAGTTTGTATGACGTCAATGTAATCTAGCAGCCAAGGAGTGTAGACTGCAATGCATATGGGTGAACAAAAGACGTCTTCACTGTATTAGACGCCAATGAGTGAGCATTTGTACTGTGTGGATATCCCATTCAAAATGACTGAGCAAGTACAGCAATGAATCTGCATCAAATTTTGTCTTAAGCTGAAACGTTCCTCTGTGGAAACTATTTGGAAGATTCAGAGGCCACAACTATGGCAACTGGTGATTGGCAGTTTCATCACAACACACCCACTCATGCATCACGTCTCGTGCAGAGATTTTTGGTGAAATATCAAATCACCCAGGTAACTCAGCTCCCCTACAGCCCAGATATAGCACCCTGTGACTCCTGGCTTTTCCCTAAGATAAAATCACCTTTGAAAGCGAAAAGATTTCAGAATATTGATAAGATTCAGGAGAATACGATGGGGCAGCTGATGGTGATTAGGTGAACTATGCGAGGTCCCAAGGTGGCTATTTTGAAGGGAATGGCAGTGTCGTTGCCCTATGTACAATGTTTCTTGTATCTTCTTCAATAAATGTCTTTATTTTTTCATATTACATGGCTGGATACATCCTGGACAGACCTCATATAGTATCTATGGAATTAAATTTCATGGGGCAAATGATTAGAGGGAACATGTCTAAAAGGGCTCCTGAAGAAGGCTGTAAAAAAAATGGTTGAGAAAACACTGCTGTAATTTCATATCAGGCCTCTACTCCTTATCTACCAGACCAGTGTTATACAATAAATCTTTGTGCAGTGATAGAAATGTTCTGTAATCTGCGCTGCCTAATACAGTAACCCCTGAACACTTGAAATGTAGCTACTGAAACAGAGGAACTGAATGTTTAGTTTTCACTAATTAAAATTTAAATTTCAATAGCCACATGGGGCTGCCATATTAGCACAGCTTTAGACATAATGACTGGTCTCCTTTTGATTCAAAGACACGAAATTTGGCATCTGCTAGGATGCTTTTCTACAATAACAAAAACTCAGAGTGAGCTAAAGAGGAAGAAAATATATTATTGTATTATATAAGAAGTCCAGATGTAGAGAAATTCCAGGATTGGCTAATTCAAAGACTCGATGCCATTTGAATGCCGAAGATCATGGATCCAGGTTCTTTGCATCTTCCTTCACTGGCATTCCCAGTGGGTCCTTTAGGCACTGCTTCAGGTTGTTTCCTAGTGGTCACATCATAGCTGCAACTATGCCAGCCATCACACCTAAACCTAATGTTCAGAGAATGAGAAAGCAGTTGTCTTTCATTTCTCCATTTAAAAGTGAGGAAAACTCCTCACATCTCATGAGCCAGAATTTTGTCGTGTCTCTATGTAAACAAATCACTAGCAAGAGCAATGGGACCACTACACATAGCTCAGATCATAGAAGAGCCATTCCCTGGGATCAGACATGTTGCTGGTTCCTGAAACACACATCTCTAGGAGGCAACTGGATACCTAAACAGATGAAGCCTCTACAGGAAGGTAGAGACTTGCACATCTTGTGTTGGGGTGGAGAACATGAAGGGAGAACCTTAGCCTCTTTACTACATAGAGCTAAACTGAACCGGTTGCGGATATCCCAGCGCCAGTGGTTCTCAAAGTGTAGTACCTGCACCAGCAGCAGCAGCAACATTACCTAGAAACTTTTTAGAAAAGAAGGTCTTCAGGTTGACCCAGACACATTGAGTCAAACTTTGGTGGTAGTAGCCAGGAAAATGTGCTCTAACGCGCCTTCCAAGAAATTCTGATGAGAGCCACTGCCCTATACTCTGATTCTCAGTCAGAGGTGGTTTTGTCACGAGGGGACGTTTGGCAATATCTAGAAACATTTTGGTTGTCACAA
>PVKM010048176.1:0-11273 GCA_004027735.1 Carollia perspicillata
GGTTTTGTTTATCTCTTCAAAAATCCAGTTTCTGGATTCATTGATCTGTGGAATTTTGCTTTTAGTCTCTATGTAATTTAATTCTGCTCTGATCTTGGTTATTTCCTTCTTTCTACTATCTCTGGGCTGTCTTTGTTGTTGTTCCTTGAGTTCTTGTAGGTGTAGGGTTAGGTTGTGTGTTTGAAATGTTTCTATCTGTTTTAGGTAGGCCTGTATTGCTATGAATTTCCCTCTTAGGACTGCCTTCGCTGTGTATCATAAATTTTGGGTTGTTGTGTGTTCATTTTCATTTGTTTCCAGAAAATTTTTATTTCTTCCCTAATGTTATTCTTGACCCATTCATTGTTTAATGGCATGCTATTCAATCTCCATGATTTTGAGTGTTTGGTGTTTTTTCCTTGGGATTGGTTTCTACTTTTAGTCCCTTGTGGTCATTGAAAATGCTTGATATGATTTCAATTTTCTTGAATTAGTTTAGGCTTGTTTTGTGTCCTGTCATGTGGTCTATCTTGGAAAATGTTCCATGTGCATTTGAAAAGAGTGTGTATTTAGCTTCTTTGGGATGCAGGGCTCTATATGTGTCAGTTAAGTCCATTTTATCTAGGGCATTGTTCAATGCCACAATATTTTTGTTGGTATTTTGTTTGGAAGATCTGTCCATTTTTGACAATAGGGTGTTAAAATCCCCTACTACAGTTGTGTTACTGTCAATATCTTTCTTGAAATCCTCTAAGATTTTCTTTATGAATTTTGGTGCTCCTCCATTGGGTGCATATATATTTACAATGTTTATGTTTTCTTGCTGGATTCTTCCCTTAAGTATTATAAAGTTACTTTCTGGGTCCCATTTGCTTGGAAAATTTGTTTCCAGCCCTTCACTTTCAGTCTGTGTAGATCTTTTGTGCTGAGGTAGGTCTCTTGTAGGCAGCATATGTGTGGGTCATGCTTTCTTATCCATTCAGCTATTCTATGTCTTTTGGTTGGAGCATTTAATCCATTTACATTTAAGGTTATTTTTAATAGGTACTTATTCATTGCCATTTCTGCACCTGCATTCCTCTCTGCCTCTCTCTTTTTTTTCCTGTCCTTAAGGCACTCCTTTTAGCATGTCTTGCAGAGCTGGTTAGTTAGAGGAATACTTTTAGATTTCTTTTATCTGGGAAGCTCCTTATTCGGCCTTCTATCTTGATTGAGAGCCTTGCTGAGTAAAGTAGCCTTGGTTCTCATTACTTGGAATATTTCTTGACATTCTCTTCTGACTTAGAGTGTTTCCATTGAGAAGTCTGCTGCTATCCTTATTTGGGCTTCCTTGTATGCTACTTCCTGTTTTTCCCTTGCTGCCTTTAAGATTCTCTCTTTGTCTTGAAATTTTGCCATTTTAAACATGATGTGTCTTGAGGTGGGCCTCTTTGGGTTCCTCTTCATTGGGACTCTCTGTGTTTCTTGGAATGTGTGACTTTTTCTCTCATCAAATTAGGGAAGTTTTCCATCATTACTTTTTCAAATAGGTTTTCTATCCCTTGCTCTTTTTCTTCTCCTTCTGGTATCCCTATTGTATAGATGTTATTATATTTGATATTGTTCTGCATCTCTCTTAATCCTTCTTCATTCTTTCTGAACCTCATTTCCTTTTCTTGCTCTTTCTGGGTGTTTTTTCCTACTTTGTCCTCAAGCTCCCTGATCCAATCTTCTGCTTCATTGATACTGCTTTTGAATCCTTCCACTGTGTTCTTCAGTTCAGAAATTGTATTCTTCATTTCCTCTTGGCCCTTGTTTATGTTTTCTATTTCCTTTTTCATGTTGATATAGGTTGCAGGGAGTTCATTGTAGTTTCCCTGTAGTTTCTGGTAATTCACTGTGAGCTCATGGATCTTCCCGATAACCACTGCTTTGAACTCAGTATCTGATAGTTGAGTTGTCTGTATTTCATTTAGCATTCTTTCTAAGTCTTCCTCCTTTCCTTTAATTTGGGCACTATTTCTTTGTCTTCCCATTGTTTGTGAGACTCTTCTTGTTAGTCTCAGCTTCTTAAATTGATCTGTTCTAGCTCCCTGGGTTTAAGTTGTGAACTTCTGTATGGAATAGCTGTGAGATTCAGTGATGCTGTCTCCTTGATCTCCTGATCTCGCTGGTCTTGGGCTGTCATTTAAGTTGGCTCTGTGTTTGTCTTTGGGGTTTGATTGTTGTTGGGTCTTTCTTTGGTGGATCCTTCCCACCAGGTGGTTAACTGAGGGCTGCTCAGTCACCCCTCTTGTATTATGTTGTGCTGGTGTGGTCAGGTTGTGTTGAAGCTGGTTCTTCCATGTGTACAAGGTTTTGAGCATTCTCTCTTACTCTTGTTCAGCAGTTTGTTCTGGGTAATTTCTCCTGTATTTAGTTGTATTTCCAGATAGGTCCTGGACTGATGTTAGTGTGGCTTCCACTTCCTCCTTCACCTTCTTCTGTTGTTATCTGTTCGTGGTTCCTTTGTTGTTAGGTTTCATCTTCCGGCAGATACCCTGATGTTCACAGCTTCCACCTACTCTTTTTTGTGATCAGTTTGAGGGGGGAGCAAACTGGTTTAAGACAGCAAGGGTGTATTATATGATATTTACAATAGCAGCTGGTATATAAGAGATAGGAGATCTTTGGGCTATGTATAGTGTTAACCATGATCTTCAACCCAACTAGCCTCTTTTAAGAAAGAATGGAAAGAAGAAAAGATTCTTGTCAAGGAGGGAAGGATTGTGAGTTGGATCTAGAAAGCAGTGAGTTTGTGGGAGGTCAGATTCTGAGGTGAGGTGAGAGTAAAGGATAGTAAATAGGTGCAGTGTATGAGAGAATAGTTAATCACTACAGTAATAGAGTTTAGGAAAACTGTGAAGTGGGCTGAAATCTGGGAGGGGTGTTGTGTAGTATTTACAATTGTATGGAACAGCTATTATTTACAATAATATTAGAGAAACAATCATGGTAGAATCTATGTGATGTAAATAACAAGAATAGGGGATATAGGCCCTTGAGTAATGTGCTAAAGGAACACAAGTGAAGTGGACAGTAAATTAGCAATATACTACGAAAGAGAGAACAGGGGAACCTGTCAAATGATACAATGTAACCAGCCAAGCAAAGAAGACGAAACAGAAAAAAGAGGAATACAAACATACTATTAAAATAAAAGATGTAAAGTGAGTAAATATCACATGAGCTGCTGTGTAGATTTGCAATTACATTGCAATTAGTGTAATGTAATGCGATTACATTAGTGATTACAATCACTGTAGAATTTTGAGAAGCAAGACTTTTTATTATTATTTTGTAGAAAGATCACTTCAGCTGTGATGAGACAATAAACTCTAGGGAGATAAAAAAATTAAAAAAAAGATGTAAGAATAATAAAAAATAATAATACAAATATGCAATAACTTGCAGGTTCTCTATAATAGTAAAGTGAAATTTATCTCACTGTCTCAGCTGTTGGGATGACCCCTCTTTGGGTCCAACTCTGGTCTTTTCACAGTTACAGGTTTTTTTGTCTCACTTGTGGACAAAAGGAAGTATTTAAAAAAAGGAAGAAGAGAGAAAATTGGAAAGAAAGGAAGATAGAATAAAACAAGAAAGAAGGAAAGGAAAGAAAAAGGAATTGAGAGATAAAAAATAATAAAAATAAAAAATAAAGAATTACTTTAAAAAAAAAAGCCTCTTACCGGTTTTAAACTGGCCAAACTGGTTTTGCTGATTTTCCTGGCTGCAGCAGGTTGAGGGGCTATTGGTTTTGGTTTTCTCCCTTCCTGAACCGTACTGAGTCAGCCTTGGAAGCACACTCTCCCTAGGGCTAGCTAGCAGGGCGCCTCTCCTTGGGGCTTTGGGTGTGGGATCCAGGCCTTCTGTAGAGTGCACTCTCCCCGGGTTCCAGGTGCGTATGCTCGGCCAGGCCACCTCCTATCTCTCAGGTTTGGGTGCGCACCCTTCTTAGGGCTAGGGGGGATGCGCAGGGCCTTCCGCGCCACCTCAGGAGCACTACCCGGCTGGGTGGGGAGGAGGTCGGAGCTGGTGCTGCAGGAGAATTCCTCAGTGTCTCTTATTTTCTCTTTTTGAGAAATTCCTCCTACTCAAGCCTGCTGCTCCGCACAGTGGCCTAGCTTCTCACACAGCCCAATTCTCCAACCAGACCGGGACTATCGGGGTTAGGGCCCATCATGGCCCAAGTCTCAATTCTCCCCAGCCAGCATCCACAGACTCCGTGGGTACTCACAGCCCCTGTTTGTTTGCCACTTAGTCCTTATTCCCCTCTCTGCGAATTCAAGCAACCAGGTCTCTCTCAGTGCTGCTCAAACCTTGTTTGTCCTAGGAGGAAGCAGTTGACCCGGCTCTCTCCCAAGAATCCAGTGGCAGGCCTGGAGAGCACCTGGCGTGGGGCTGCAGCCGCCCTGGTCCCCGCACTGGTCCCTGGGACCTTATTGTCCTGAAGCACTCTCCTTACTGTTTGGTTTTTCAATGTCCGCTATAATTTTTGGTCTCCTATCTTCATATATACTGGGATACTGTTGGCTGTTTGCTCTGTTCCTCTGTAGATGGGCTAGGTTTTTCTCCCACGTGTTTACAATTCAGTTTTGAAAGACAACTATATGAATTTCTTAGACCTCCAGAAGCTATTAAAATGTTCCTATTGTTAAATACACACACACACACACACACACACACACACACATACATATATACATACACATGTATATGTTAAGATTAGGTCTTCCAGGTTTCCTCATCACTTTATCAAGTGCAGACATGTTGCTATGGTAACAGTGGCAATAGCTTCCCTGTCCCCAACATGGTTACAAGGACCCAAGGGCAACCTGGCAGCATGCATACAGGTATTTAATCCTCAGCTGCGGGAAAAGCAATAGGTATGCACCTGGTGACAGGTTCATCAATTGCAGATACCAGATTCTAGAATACATTTTTATCTCCTCGTTCTCCTAGTGAGTTCTTCATTTTTCTCTAAACTTATTTTTTAAAAAAATGTGACATTAATTATGATAGTTACTCACTTTCCCTCTTCTTTACAGTTCTCACTCACTTGATGCAAGGATTCTCATCCTCAGAAAAACTGTTTCAAATAAAACAATGACCTCTCACTCTGGCTGGTGTGGCTCAATGGATTGAGTGCCAGTCTGCAAACCAAAGTGTCATTTCCTAGTCTAGGACACATGCCTGGGTTGCAGGCCAGGTACCCAGTATAGGGCACACAAGAGGAAACCACACATTGATGTTTCTCTTCCTCTCTTTCTCTATCCCTTACCCTCTCTAAAAAATAATAAATAAAATCTTTAAAAAAATGACCTCTCAGAGCCCCATGGTTAGGTGCCAGACCTGAAACTCCACTATACTTCAGGTTAGAGACACATACTGATTTAAAGTTGTTTAGGGAATTAGCTTTCATAAGCAAGAAAGGTAGATTGAAAGCAATCCTGTCTGAATTTGAATTCTGGAGTGATCATTGGTCATGCGTTTGTTGCTTTGACATATATGGCTAAAAATTCTCTTTAGTATCCATCTGTCCATTCTCAGGGTCTGTGAGATATTGAGTGTTCAAGTAAGACAATTAAATCACTTCTGCTTAGAAATCACTTAGGACATAGTGATATAGAGTTCAAACTTAAGTTTTATTTCTAAATAGAAAATTGTCTTGTCTGTAATAGTAGGTGCAGATTAGATAGAGATGAGGACTGGTGCAGAGGGGAGGAATCAGGGCACAAGTATAAGTGATAGGTTCATCAACTCACAAAACTTAATATTCAACTGTCAGGCGTGTGAGTGTTGATGGAGTTGAAGATATTCTATTTCAAAATATTAACTTGACACTTTGAATATTCTAAGCTGAAATAGTTTAAGAAAATGGCAAAAGCGGTAGGTTATGTTGCCTGCCTGCTCCATTGTCCCTTGAAACAAGTGATAAAAACCTCATGTGAAAGGTACCCTTCTTATACCCAGAAAAATGTAGCACCTTTACCTCTGCAGACAAAGGGGCACCTAGAATTCTACCAAACAGGCCTTGATAAGTTTCCTCCAATTTACTACACTTGTCTCATACTCTTTAGCCTCTTCCGCTATTCCTTCTATAACTGTCCACTATTTATCAAACCTAGCATAAACTGCTCAGGTCTATTTCTTTAAGTCTTTTTTTCCTTATGAAGGCTCCTGTATCACATAAGACATTAAATACATGTTTTTCTCTCCTGTTAATCTGTGTCACTTTAACTTTTAGACCCAAGTCTGGGACCCTACAAGGGTCAAGAAAAATGTTTTTCTCCCCTCCAGTGTCCTACTGACTGCCTTGGAATGTCAATATGATAGATCTTTAGATTTCTGAAACTTTGAGGGCACTGGTCATCATAGTCTCTTACTGGCACCTGCAAAGGCTCATAAGAAATCCAGACCAGTTTGTTTTGACTTTTGTATGTGTGTTTTGTGTGTACGAATGTTTGGTTTGGGGGATTTTACTTGTTTTGTAACTAGCCTGGGGAGAGAGATTTGGAATCCAACACTGACAGGGATCTAGAATTCTGATTAGTGTGTCCTGGTCTTTTAGGGGCTCTTAGGAGGTTTTGCAGGGTAGGTAGAACTGTGGACTCCCATCTTCCAGGAAACTTTTTAGGCTAATCCCTAAGGGAAAGTTTCAAGTTACAACCTGGCACAGACTTCTGTTTTCCTCTATGCTCTAAAGTGAATAAACTAATTATTTCTTCTGAAGAGGGGGTTTTATTGAGGGTGAAAAAAACTACTCATTACACGTTCTCAATTCTGACTCCATATACTAATCTTTCTGTGTCAACAAGCTCTTCATAGCTGTTCTCCATTTTTTAACTTCAAATAATTTGTTGCCAAAAATGGGGAACACTTTTTTTTTGGTAATGACACAAGTCAGGGTGTGAGTTCCACTATAAACAACTAGCTACTTGTATATAACTCAGCAAGATAACTGAAAAGAAAACGACTACTTTGTTTTTAAAACAATTTATGGTAGGACAAATTCTAACTCCTATGAGTGACAAAAAACTGAGGCAAACCTTGCTTTATTTTTAGTTTGGAAAGACCTATCTTTGCTCATCTATTCAAAATATACAAATAAATAACAAAAACAAAGCAAATTTACTTCATATGTACTGTGACTTAATTCAGGCATATCTAACCATTAGGAGTGTGCCTAGTCTTCCTTAGAAATGTCCTTTCTAGTTCATTAATGTCAGTTCTGTTCTCTAAGTGTGGTCCAGGAACCAGAGGTATCAACATCTCCTAGGAACTTGTTAGAAATGTAAATCTGGGGGCCTGCCACATGCTGGCTGAATCAGCATCTTTTCAGGCTCCATGTACAATGGGAGGCCTTGCTCTAAGATAAGTCTGACCCTTTAACAGGGCTCCTGAAGGTGACATTGTGGTGGACAAATACTCTCGCCAGGAACAAACTAGTTGTGTTATTAAGTGCTATTTAGTTCTCAAGGTAACTGCACATGAGCTAAGCAGGGATAGAATGTGCCTAGCAGAAAACTGCACATAGTTTTGCCTGCTTATTTTGTCTTCAAAATATATGTCAAATCACCCAATCAAAGACCATCCCAGATTGCACATTCAAGTGAGTTTGGTGAAAACCCTCTGTAGGTTTTCAAAACACCTGATGCATTGTCTCTGTCCCCTTGTATTGTAATTGTCTCTGAGATCTAACAGGCTGTAACTGTCGAGGATAAAGGCTAAATTCTTGCCTCTACTGCAGTACTCAGCACAGAGCAGATACTATGTATTTTGTTAAAGGAACTCAATCAGACCATTAAAAGTAGAATCTTAAACCAAGGACCCAATAAAACCATCCTGTAAATGTACTGTTGCAGAAAACCAGGTGCTGGAATGATGCAGTGAGGCAGAGAGTAATGAAGGGAGCTTTATTACGCATGCAGGCCCAGAGGATTAGCCACCCAAAGTCTGGGAGGCAAACTTCTATTTCATTTCCTTTTTATGCAGCAGGACAGGTGGGGTGAGCGATGAGTGGGCTAACACTTTTCAGCTTGCTCAGCAGCCCTTTTTGCAGGGTTTTCTGCCCAAGGCTTCTGGAGCAGGTGGATGTCTGTGGTTTTTGGTGTGCCAAGCTGGCTTACAGAAGTGAAAGTAATTGCTTCAGCTTTAAGCCAAATGGCATTTGGCTTTTTCCCTTACATTTTCCCCCTTTGATGCCTATTTTTACAGGGCATCACCATAGGCATCACTTTATTCTTCCAGGATTAGGTATTTTTCTCCCTCTGTGCCTAAGGTCTGATATTCTCAGAGGGCTAGCATCCATGCAATGGTTCTCCAGGTTACAATGGCCTCTATGGTTTGGACTAGGGTTCGTATTATACATGGCCCAAGAGCTATTCCTAATATAATAGTGAGTAGGAGTCCTGGTAGGGGTAGGAACCACTGTATCCAGGGGCTGGTACTCCATTCTCAGGAACTTGTAGAGTTTGCCCTGGCCTTTTGTATGTTTTCTCTTAGTTCTTTTACTTTTTGAGTCATTATCCTGGACTGGTTAATGAAATAGTAACATTCTTCATCTAGCAACATTCAGTTTCTAAGGTATAGACAACAAAAGGAGAGGGTGGGCTTCTCCAGTACATGACCCCCACCTTTGTTACTTCTGGCCCTGGTGCACATTGGCACGTCGGGTGGGTGAAGCCCCCCTTCTACTTAAGTGCTGCTATAATACTAATAGTGAAAATCAGTCTTAGCCCCCTGCCCCCTGCCATGTGTTCAAGTGGGAAAACAGCAAAGACACTCAAATGTTACAACAAGGACTAGATAAAGTAGTCTAATGGCCAAATGTTGGCCAACACTAGTCTAGTCTGCTGGGGTGACTGGCACCAGGCTGATTCTGAGCACAGCCCCTGTGATGTTGATGCACAGTAGGAACTGCCAGCTTCCTCTCATCTGCCTTTTGCTGCAGAGGTTTTATAGAGCTTGAGCTGGAGAGGGTCTTGTGGGTCTGGAGTGGTCTGCCACCTCTCATTCAGGTCTCCAGCAGGGGGTGGCGAGTTTTGCCTGATTGTGGTGTATCTATGGTGTGACACTTGTAACTTTAAGGGCAGTGGGGGTAGTTAAGACAACTGGGTAAGGACCAGTCCACATGGGCTGGAGTGCTTCCTTTTCCTAATCTTTTATCTAGACATAGCCTCCTGGCAGTAGTGAGTGAATTACCCCCCACAGTGGAATGAGTTCCTGGCTTAGTGTTACTTTATGTATTTGGGCTGTAGTTTTCCTTAGCCTGTGCAGGAAGGCCCCCTGTTCTGCTTCTGTTAGAGCTCATGGATCTTCCTGGAGTAGGGGCAAGACTGGTGGTGGTCTCCCAAAAAGGAGCTCAAAGCGGGTATATCAGCCCAGTTCAGGGTGTTTTGCACCTGGAACAGAACTATGGGCAAGAGCTCCAGCCAGGGCAGTACTGTCTCTTGGTGGAAATTGGCCAGGGTAGTCTTTATGGTCCTGTTCATGTGTTCTGCTTTTCTGGAGCTCTGGGGCTGATATGCTGCGTGTAGGTTCCACTTGATTTGTAGATACTTGCTTAGTTCCTGTATTATTTTTGCTATGAAAACTGGTCTGTTGTCTCTCCCAGTGGTCAGGGGAAGCCTGTACTGGGGTATGATTTCTTTCAGAAGGGTCTTGGTGACTTCTTGACTCTTTTCAGTCCGAGTTGGGTATGCCTCTACCCATCTTGAGAAGGTGCATACAAACACCAACAGGTATTTGTAGCCTCTGCTGGGTCTTATTTCAGTGAAATCTACTTGTAGATCTTCAAAAGGCATACTACCTGTAATCTGGACCCCAGGTGGAGCTTTTGAGTACTGCAGCGGTTTGTTCCGGGCATAGGTGACACAGCAGGCACTGATGGAGGCACAGAGGCTGAAGAGTCTGGCTATGTATTAGTACTTCTCAAGCAGGGGTTCTACTGCTGTCTTCCCTAGATGAGTAACTTGATGGCATTCTGACACCAGGTCCAATGCTGGCCTGCAGAGAGTATAAATCTTGCCATCTGGCAGGTGCCACAGTCCTGAGGGGATCTTTGCACAGTCTTCTTTCTCTGCCTATGCGTTCTCTTCGGGGGTTTATATTGGTTTGAGCAGGTCTTGGGCCAGTAAAGGACAGCTGCTGACCGGGAGCATCTTGGTCCTTGTGTCTCCTCTTGCTGCCTGCTTAGCAGCTTTATCTGCATTTTGGTTTCCTAATGCTACTTCTGTCTCTCTTTTTGATGGCCTTTACGGTGTATCACAGCTACAGCTTTTGGGGACCATATGGTCTCTAGTAACTGGAGTATTTTTCCTTTATTTTTAATCTCTTTACATCCTGAGGTGAGGAGAACTCTTTCCTCTTGGGTCTTAGGGTCTTTTTTCCTGAGTGATGATGAACCCGAGGTATTTGACCTGCTGCTGGCAGATCTGGGCCTTCTTCCAGGACACCTTGTACCTGGCCCCTGACAGGTGCCCTAGGAGGTTGCAGTGCCTTCCCAGCCCTGCTGGAGGGTCAGTGCCACCAGGAGGAGGTCATCCACATACTGGCGGAGGGTTAGCCCTTTCTCTGAGGCCACGAACGGGCCTAAGTCCCTGGCCAAGGCTTCCCGGAAGAGGGTGGGTGAGTTCTTAAATCCCTGGGGCAGTAGGGTCCAAGTGAGCTGGGTCTTGGTCCTCGTCATGGGATCTTCCTACTCAAAGGCAAACAGAGGCTAACTCTGTTCTACTAGCCGTAGGCAGAAGAAAGCATCCTTTAAATCTCAACAGGTGAACCAGGCTGTTTGCGGTGGGAGCTGCCCAAGGAGGGTATGCAGGTTTAGCATGACTGGGTGGAGGCTGATGGTGGCTTTATTGACTATCCACAAGTCTTGGACCGGTCAGTAGCCACTCCCGTCTGGTTTCAGAACCAGCAGTAGTAGTGGTGTGTTCCATGGGGACTGGCACGGTATGAGAATTCCATTATTTTGGTGCCACCGTATGAATTCAGAGATGCTGGCTCGGGCTTCCCAGGGGATTGGGTATTGCCATAGCCGAGCGGGGGATGTACTGGGTTTCAGGTCTATTACTAATGGTGCTTGGTTGATGGCCAAGCCTGGCGGGTTGTTTTCTGCCCAAACTTCGGGGTACCGGGCCTTGAGTTCCTCTGCTTCCTTCTCTCAGATGTCAGGCAAACTCTTGGCTTTCTGTGTATGGAGCCGATATTCCCCCTCTCATGGCATGGTAACCAGGAGGGTGAGACTTCTCCGAAGTTGGAGGCTTGCATCCCTG
>PVKM010048177.1:0-11300 GCA_004027735.1 Carollia perspicillata
CTTCATTCTTTTCTGTTTGGTTGTTTCTTTCTTCCTTCTGGTCCACTGCATTGATTTGAGTCCCAGTTTTCTTCCCATCACTATCAGTTCCCTGTGCATTTTCCTTCATTTCACTTAGTGTAGCCTTCATTTTTTCATCTAATTCGTGACCAAAGTCAACAAATTCTGTGAGCATCCTGATTACCAGGGCTTTGAACTATGCATCTGATATGTTGGCTATCTCTTGGACATTCAGATGTATTGGCTCTGGGACTTTGATCTGTTCTTCCGTTTCGGCCTTTTTTTTTTTTTTGGTCTGGTTGCACCTGTTATGTATGAGGGGCAGAGCCTTAGGTGTTCACTGGGTGTTCGAGGTGTTCACTCTCTCGAATTTCAGTCCCCTCTGCCACTTTCCACAAGCAAATTGGGCCTTTTTGGTGCTGATTCCTAGGTGGATGGGCTTGTGTATGTTCTAGGACCCTGTGGGTCTCTCCAATGAACTCTCCTGTGAGGCTGGCAGTCTCTCCTGGCACCTCAACCCCCACAAGTGTTTTCAATAGGGGCTTTGAGGCTTTATTTCCTGGTGCTGGGGCCCTGGGTTGCGTAGACTGTCTCGCTGCCTGTTTTTGCCTGGTTCATCTGCGTGCAAATGTGTGACCTCAGTCCGCCAGCTGCCTTGCACGCCTCACTGGGCTCACTGGGTCTGCTCGTTGCCACCTGCACTCCCTGGTCCACCAGCCACCACCTTTTCCTGCCATGACCCCTCTCTGCTGGCCGACGACTCTGCCTCTCTTACCAGTTTGGATGAACAGTTGTCGGACTTCCATACAGTTCAATTTTCTGTCTGTTCTGGTTGTTTTTTTGTTTCTAAATTTTTGTTGTTTTTCATTTTGGTTGTGCGAGGAGGCACAGTACTTCCACTTATGCCTCCATCTTGGCCGGAAGTCCACCATTAAGTCTTGATTGCCAAATAATGAAAATATTATTTAAAGCATAAAAGGTGTTCTCTCATTTGTCTAAGAAGAGTGTTTGCATTTCTAACTTGCAAAGATGCAGTTTGTATACATATATCTCCCTGACTCTTCCCTATCAGCTTTAAAGTATCGATAGAATTATCTTGTACATTAATGCAAAGGAAGTAAAACAGTTGATACAAATCACTGAATAAAAGCCCTTATGTGTAGAAGGCATGACGTTTTAATAAAGAAAAGCAGTCCCCCCACACAGCCATCATCAAGTTGAAGAAAAATCTATTTTCTGCTCTCTGGTATTCCAAACAACAGACACGATGTGCCACTTTTCCATTTACTTGAATAATAGCTTTTAGAACCGTTGCAAATCCCCTAGTTTGTAGTTCCTGCACAAAGCGTCTCAATAAAAGGCAGAAGCTATGTTAAATAACATGATGGATCTCAGCCCTGCCCTGTTTTCCTCACATCCCCCATCCTGAGGAGGTCTAGAGATTTCTCTAAACAGTAGGGGGTCATGGAGACCCCGGCTCTGATTGAAAACGTATTGAGGCGTAATGGACTACTAGGACACATATCTTGGGTGACGTGGGAGAAAAATCCTGCAGCTACCCCCTGTTTCCCTGGGGAGGCCTCAGCGCTTGGCCATTACACTTCAATCCAGTCCTTCATAGGGCTGCATGGCTTGGAAGAGCCAAGCTGCCATATGGCATATTAAACATCTCTCCTAATAAATCTAGCTAAGCAGGCCATTCCTTCGAGCTGCTTTTTTATATGTCTGTGTATAATGCAGTTTATTGGTTGTTACCAACATCTGGGCCAGGAACTGAGGACAGGATGTCTCCCACACTGAGGATGCTGGTTCCCTATTATCTGCATCATTGACTTTGAATGTTAGGAAGTATATTTTCCTGCTGATGCATAGCTGTCTTTATGGGATCCTGTAGAAATAAAATGTACAATGAGATGTGGTGCTGACAAAAAGGGAGAGGGGTGCTTAATCCCCCTTTATTGTATTTTTATGATTATACTGCTTGAGAAATACATATATATATATATTTCTCAAGAAATATATATATTTATATATATAAATATATATTATGTATTATATATTTTATTTATATAAATATACATTTATATATTTAAATATTATATATTTCTATATTAATTATATAAATGTTAAATATAGATATAAATATTTGTGTTTTATATATAATATATACAAAATATATATTTTTATGATTATACTGCTTGAGAAATATATATACATTTTTCTCAAGAATATATATATATTTGCTATATATATATTTGCTATATATGTATTTGCTATATATATATTTGCTATATATATATATATATATATATATATATATATACATATATATATATGGAGAGAGAGAGAGAGAGAGAGAAACCAGAGCTCAAGATAAGTATGATTTCTAAAATTGTTGTCAAAAATATTATCCGTTTAGTTGAATGGTATAAGCTTTGCTTCTGTGGTCATCTAAAAACATTAATCATCTGGTGTATTTTAATGTGGATTCAGGAGAAAATGAGTTTAGTTATTTTCAATGATCCCTCACTTCACTCATGTCACTGCTAGAAGGAAAAGACAAAAGAAATGGGGCTTAATAACAGAATACACGCTACTGAATCTTCCCTAAGATAGGATTTTATCACAAAAAAACTGGGACATGGCCTAAGTTATTACCACAACTATAAAGAAAAGTTTTCATCTGAAACACATGATTTTTCATGATGTTGTCACAACTAGAGAGACAGAAAATTTCCAAGGAAAGAAGAACATGATGGTATGTCCATGTGGCTCCAGCCAGTTCTATTTCTGCCGTGGGGCCGAAGTTTGAGAAGGGACTGGGATATTCACTCCGTTAGTCTGGTGTTGCATTTTTAAGTAAAGTACTTCTTTATTTTAAGCATCATGATCTTGTTCTATAAATTATTGCCTTGATGTTATAAATGGAATCATAAAACCAATAATTGATATGTATGAGTTTTATAAATGTTTCTGTTGGTTCTCATCTCCTTTTTCCATTGTAGTTAATGTCATGGGCCAGTCCTTTCTGGCTTCGCTTTAGATTGAGATATTTTCTGTACCATTCTTTTGTTTCTGGAGCCCAAATCACACATCTGGCTTCCAAGATATCATGACAACACGATTAGGCTATATTCCAAGTATATATCCCCTATATTAGATTCCAAAACTCTTCAGAAACCACAGCTATTTGAATAATGGCCTTGAAAAATGCATGTCAATATCTTCAGAAGAACCAAGATATTCTGAGATAATAAAGTCCCCGAATGGAGTGCATCGCAGAAGCGCTGAATCGGGAGCATTGGTAAGATGTCTTTCCAACTCCTTGAAAGTGGAGTAGGACAAGAAAGGTGGGATAATCAGAGGAGGTATAAAAAATATGCAGAGGTGGAAGTGAATCAGGGGTAGACATTTACCCTACTTAATATGGCAAACCATCTGTCACTAAATAAATGACTCCATTGCCAAAGTCAGTAAAATCCTATGAACTAACATGCCTGAGCTTTGCTGATTTCTCCACCTACACAGGAGGTTAAATTGCTTTAACCACCAGGTGGCAATGACTCACCACTTTCCGGGACATACACTTCCTTACGTGGCCACATTCTGCCTTGTGTTCAAAGAAGACACTTGGCCCACTAGTGACATCTCAGGAGCTAATTTGTCAGAACAGAATGATTGCTGCCCTGTTCAGCACTAACTTCCATGGCTACATACTGAATTTGATGATAAAAACCACAGTTACTTGTAGGTCAGTGTAGAAACACCAAAGCCTGGCTTAATGGTAGCATTCAAGAAGAAGGAATGTGCCCAATTCCCTTTCTTTTCTCTGCAAGTAATTCAAGAAGGCCATTACTGGGAATTTTCATGTCTCTCCCTCTCTCTCTCTCTCACACACACACACACACAACCACACATCTACAGCCCTATACCATTTATGAATCCAAAATTGTGAACCTAACTTAGCTCTGGGAATAATTAAGACAGAGGAACCTTAAGAAATAGTTGCAAGGAATATTCCAAGAAGATCAAACACGAGGGGAAAAAAACTGATTCCCACTAAGCAATACAGAGTAGAGATCAAATACATGAGTCCTGTAATCAGATTTGGCTGAGGATCGAATCTGTCTCCACCCCTTACCAGCAGTTGATCTTGGTCGCGAATCTGAAATCCACACCTCAGCATCCTCATCTGTAAAACTGTTGTGAGAAATAAATAATTTGATATATATAAATCAGTTCAAACTGCAACATATTTATATGCTTAGAAAAACAAGCAAAAGTCTCCTGACATTAGATCTACAATCCAGCCACCTCTCATTCCCCAAAGGTCTTATCATGTTGATTACGTTATAAATAGGAAGATTAATTAAAAACAAACACCAATGCTCCTTTTTAAAAAATGTGCCTATGGTGAGTCATTATGGTAATGATTGTAGAGATATCTGTTGACGCTGAATAAACAGACGGGTTCGTTAAGCATTTGAACCACCACTAAAAATAGAAAGTCAAGGAATGTCATTGACCCAGTGCTGTTTTCCAAGCTGATCTGAACAAAGGCAGCCCTGCAGTTGTCCAGGATACTCTAGAGCAGGAAGTTGTTGAGATGAAGTCTTAAACAAGAGTGCTGGAAAATGCGACCTTCTAGCATGACTGGCAACGATGAACCTCCCACCGATGTGATTGTTTATGCTCATCAGCAGAGTTTACTGGGCCACTTTATTTCTGCTTCTTCTGAAACATTGTTGGGCAGCTGCCATTCTGTAAAGATAGCTGGTAAACATTCCTGAGACAGGCAATGCTTTCAGAACTGCTCTGGAGCTTTGCTAAATTGAACATGTGAAATAAAATTGTCCAGTGAGAAGGGGGAAAGCATTTTTTAGTCTGGCTGGAAAGATGAAATCATACGGGGGTAGCTGGAGCTGGCAGCCCTGATGGAGTCTCTGAGAAGCCCATCATCATTATTCATTCTGATTGATTAAAGAAAACATTCCGTTTATTTTCATGTGAGACATACAGCTACATCTGCTGAGCTCTTGAATCCCATTTCAATTCACCTGGGATTTTTTATTATTATTTTGCACAATAAAAATGACTCTACTACAAGTATTAAAGGGATGATAAATAACTCAATCTTTTTTTTAATCTTGCATAAGCACGAGAGAATAAAATGACAGGAAGAAAATGAACTATCATACCCTAATCTTGCATATTTTGTGTAAGCTTACATTGGAGTTGATTTCGTTGTTACTGGGTTAATGATATACAGTCCTGTCAAGCTGTTGACCCTGTTTTGGAGAAACCCGTATGTATATGTTTTAAATCTTTGGACTTCTATAGATAAAAGCTGTTTCATCATAAAAGGCATTCTTTTGAGAACCAAATTCTTCATATTAATAAATTATCTTTAGCTGTTTTTTAGTCTATCTCTAAACTGGAAAAGAACAAGTGATATTTTGTCCAAAGAACAAAAGAGAGAAGCTCTGTCTCTTTGTCTTCACCTTTCCAAAATTTCATGTGTGTCTCCCATCTGTAGAATATAGTTCATGTTAAATGTTGCATTAGGAGGGATATCTGGGGAAAAGACTAGCTCTAGAAACTACCTAATTTTCGATGCTTTATACCTGATAATGTTTTAATGATTCCTCACTGCAATGGTAATTCTCTGTAACTCTACAGGGTTCATCATTTACCAAAAAAATAAATAAATAAATAAATAATCTAAGTTATACTAGGGGGAAAAAAACACATATATCAAACCACTGTCTCTTTTGGTACTCTGTAGTGTTATAGGAATTTTTTCCCACCATTAGTCATATGGAAGCACATTCAGAAAGAGGCTGACCAAACCATCTAAAGCAACAGAAAAGCGTTAAAATGCTTCTTGTTGAGCAGCTATGGTTGAACTTGAAGAGGTTAGCGCTCCAGAATGGTCTCTCTTCTCAAGGAAAATGTCCATTAATTAAAGGTTTCTGGACATGTCATGTGTTTGAAGCGACATGACAATGATTTAGGGGAGGCTATTTTTCCTTCTGATGCTTCAAAGGGTTCTTCCCTTCCTGTGGTATTCCGAGCAACACCTAGTCCATGGGGACCCTTCATGTGAGTTCACAAAAAGCCCCATCTGGGCAGCAGCAGGGTTTGGACATATGGTTTGCAAGCAGTCAGTGACTCTGCACTAATTTTTAAAATTCTCCCACTCTTCCAGGATGATATAACCCCCCCTAGGTCACCGTGACTTGGGAAGGGGAACAAGAGTCAGATTTTGGTTGCCTTTTTTACAGAATAACTTTGCTCTAACTTGTATAAGACACTTTTTCCCAACTTTGCTCTAAACTTGTTCCTTCAACCACTAATTAAAGACAACTGAAATGGAAAAAACAAATAAAATGATCTTTAAAAGGTGGGAGGGTATTCATTGAGGAAGGACTGTGCTGATTTCTTCAGAGAACTTTACAAAGATTTACATGCTGCCAGGGTTACGGCCATCACATCAGATGCCTGGAGCCAGAAAAACCAGTGAATTCAAATGATAGTTCAGTCATTTCATTTGATCCACAGGATCAAAGTAAAGATTTTGGAAGCTCATTTTGCCAAAAGCGAATCATCTAACATCGCTGTAAATGTTAGTATTTTAAAATCAGTATGAATGCTCAACATAAAGAAAAAATTACTCATTCTGTGGCGATAATACAAACTCACTTTTTGGTAGAGGTTAGCGTTGAGTGTCACAATATAAACAACATTCTTGCCCAATTAAGAAAGCCTTTAGACCGGAAATATTCCTGGAATGTGCTGCAGTGGACATACGTTTAACAACTGCATCCAAAATCCTGTGATACTCTTCAAACTCAAACACAAGTGCAGTTGTTAAAATTTGCATGCACACCATGAACACACACAAAAAATTAACTATAATTGTTTTGTCGTGGGGTTGATATTGAATATAAAATATACATCAGCAAGGTAGTAGAGTCATTCACTTTTTGCTACCTATCATCAACAATTTTAGAAAGTGTGAACCTTTGAGGAATTATTTTGAAAATTACCCTCAGTGACCTATAATTGTGTTGAATTTTTTGTATGTAAATGAGTTGTTTAAATTTGGGTCACATTTTTATCTAAAATCACTTGAAAATGTTTAATAAAATTGTTTAACAAGTGAAGTCTTCCCAAAAGTTCTATATTTTTAATATCTCCACTTGTAAAAATAATCTCTTGATGAAAATTTTATGCAGAATTACATATAAATTTACATTCATTACCTGAATTGAATTCAATTCCATTTTGTAAGATCTTAATTTTGTATTAAAATAATCATAATTAGAAACATCTTACTGAACAAATTTGAGCTTACTGAACAAAATATGCTTGAAGTAAAGGTACCCTGAATAAAAACTAAAAAATTTATTTAAATACAAAAATAAAGAATATAAGTTTTATTTAATAGAAGTTTCTTTGCATTTACTAGGTACTTCAGCACCTATAGAAAAAATACTTTCTCAATTAAAATTATGTTTACAGAAAAAGATGTGTAAAAGATGCCAAAATTTTCAAATTTCATTAACCATAAAATGCAACTTCAGAGGTGCCAGGCAATTTTTTAAATAGAAAAATAGTGTATTAAAGAAATGCATTTTTGAGAAAAATACCACTGGCCTAGCATTCGAGATATAGAAACTGAACAAAGTATGTGAATATATATCAAGAATAATTATTTTCCTGTAGACCCTTGCCCTTTTCCCCTGAAATTCTCTCCCCTAAAGAACACATGGATAAAAACTAGGTTGGGGGGTGGAAATGGGAGGAAAGTGGGGAGGACTGGGGGGGGTGGGCTGGGATGGGAGTAAAAGACAGAAAACTGTACTTGAGCAACAATCGAAATTTTTTTTAAAGAATAATTATTTTGTTTTTTTAAATAATAACAATAATCATAGAAGAAGTTTTTAAATGTAATATGCATGGTTATATGTTTTTACTTACAAACTCTTTTGGAAATATTTTTGAATTGAACTCTTTCTAGGGCAACTGATACCATAAAACCTAATTATAAGTTGATATATAAATACTTCAAATTTTGCATAACTTTAATTATTTTAGCACTCCTTTTCCCTCTAGAAAAAAATATCTTAGGGTACATTTTAAACTGTATTTTTCCTAGAAAGAATAGAAATATTTTTAATGAGAGTTGAAAATTGACGTACTCTTTCTCTCCAAATCCATTTTCAGCAATCGGCTAGCAGAGGCTGAATCTCAGGCATATTTCCAGGGATTGTAGAAATTCATGGGGCAAGTGAAGGAGGAGGAAGGTGGGAGAGGGACATACAAGTTAATTGCTAATTGCTCTAATTGGTTGCCATCTGTCAGCTGTTATCATTTTTGAGCTACCAATATTGATGTTATGTTATTTTAGATTGATATTTAATGAATCCATGAAGTGTTTCCATATGTGCTTTTGTCCCTAAAGAGTGATGATGGTGTTGGCTCCCTGTACCTCATTTATAGCTTAGATTTTCCAGTGTATGAATAACTGTAAGAATTACTTGAGCAGTTTGGAAGCATCCATTGTTTTATGAAACAAAAATGGTTCAAGAGATATGGCTTTGATATCCGTGGATTTTAACAAGGTCATACTAATTTATTACTACTTTACAAAGAAGAGCAGATTACTATGAAAGTTTAATTTGATTTTTCCAGAGCATCAGTGCCAATCATTTCAGGGGAAGTTCTATTGGTTATAACACTATGAATATTAGCTTGTGTAAAAAGAGAAATCATATGATATAAAACAGAGTATAATTGATATAGATGTTGTTGAAAAAAGTTAGTAATAAAATTGAATAATTTCCCCCAAGAGATTAAGTTTTCAGAATAGGAAGATATCTACCGATGAGGAAATTTCTGAAAATTACTTAATAGGAAAAAGAGAAAACTGGTATCTCAAAAAGGAATCTTTTACATGTAGGCCAATATAAATATAAAGTACCAAGAAAAAGTTAAAATTCACATTCAAAATAAACTTTTCTAGTGCGTTCTATTTTAGAAGAGAATTCACTCAGTTTTTTCAAAGGCAATGCTGAAAATTTCATCTATCTATTTTTGTGCATAAATCTTCATAAAAAGATAACATTTATGTAAATCAAAAATATAACAATTAACAGGCAAGCAAAAGAACTAGAATTAGATAAATACACCAGATAATTATCCTTCTTATAATGATTGTAAATACCAGTAAGATATATTAATTCTGGCCAGACAGAGATTCATGGTGTGAAGAGTTTGAAGCTCCACTCCCAGCTTCACAAAAAGAAAAAAGCTCAACAAACTGAAAATTAATAATCCTTTTCAGATTATTATAAATATCCTTTTCAGATATATCAGAGAATTGAAGTCATGGAACAAACTGCTGCCCCAAAACTGAGGAGATAGGTAAATCAAAGAGAATCACATCTGACCAGGGGAAGAAACATTGCTGGAAACGGTAAGTGGTAGGAACACCTAAAGTGTAACAGACTTGCCCTGGCTCAGTGGCTCAGTTGGTTGAAGCATCACTCCATACACCAAAATGTTGCAGTTTTGATCCCTGGTCAAGGCACAGATGGGAGGCAATCGATTATTTATGCTCCTCCCTTGAACTGATCTCTCTCTCTCCCTCTCTCTCTCCTCCTTCTTTCCCTCCCATGCTCCCTCCCTTCCTCTCTCTGCAAAATAATCATTAAGGATGTATGTCCTTGGGTGAGGATGAAAAAAAATGTGTAACTGACTCATTACTGGAGACTGACCATGGACTAGCTTGAGAGATTAAAAGTGCTGGGGCCCAGCCTTAGGGTGGTACCCAGAGTTCCTGGACTTTTACCTCCTGCCACATTACCATATTCTCAGGGTGAAAAGAGAGAAAATTCCTCCCAAACGTATGTTAGGGGAAGGGGAAAGTAACTGTTTTTGAAAGCCACCCAAACCTTGCTTTCTCTTCTCCTCAAAACAAGGCCTACCCTCCAGGGAGAGTCTTTTGGCCTCAAAGCCAAACCCACTTGGGTTTTCCCAGACCCTAACTGACCTTGGGCAGGAAAAGACCTCAACTCCATCCCCTCTAGTGGGAGAAAGGAAATAGGGAACTCCAGCCCCTCTGTAGCCCTCCTACCTCATCGGAGGGGGTACAGGGAAACACTGAAAAGCACTTGTGAAGATCACAGCCCAGCCACACCGGTTTGCTAAAAGACTTAGGTCCAATCAGAGGATTATAAAACACTTCTCCTCTGCCCGTGTTTCCTGCTACATCAACAGGGCTCCTGTGTAACTGGGGGTTACAGCTGAAAAGAAAGTGTAGCTCCAGAATCTCTTCAACAAACAGTCTCTAGGGAAAGCCTAAGACAGTGGAGAGTTAAAAAAATAATGGAGGAAAGTAATGCTATCATCTGTAAGCACAGCTAAAGCAAAAAGTAAATACACCCTAATTCCTGTCCAGGTAACAGAGTGCCACATCAAAATCCCATTTACCGAATTTCCTCCACCAAGTACATCACGTTCAGTTTTCAACAACAACAAAAATCCCATGGCATGTGAAAAAGGCAAAACGCTGGCTGAAGAGGAGAAGCAGGACTCAGATGTAATAGAGATTTTGGAATGATCAGACCAGGAATTTACAGTAACACTGATCTGTACGCTAAGGCCTCCAATGGTAGAAGTGAACAACATGCAAGGACTGATGGGTAATGTGAGCAGAGAGATAGAGACACTGAGAAATAATTCAAGACATGAGGAACACAACAACAGAAACGCAGAATGGGCTCATCCACGGACCAGACATGACGGAGGAAAGGCTCAGCAAGCTTTAGGATCTGTCAGTAGAAATGTCCAAAACTGAAAGAAGGAAAGAAAAAATAAAAGAATGAAAAACCTGAGAATATCCAGGAACTCTCGAACCACTGCAAAAGGTTAATATGCAAATATTGGAAACATCAGAAAGAGGAGAGAAAATGAAGGGAATAAGCAGAAGAATATTTGAATTAGTAAAAAGAGAAGCTTAAAAAATTAATTAGATACCACATGACAGATTCTGGAACCTTGAAGGCCAGGTAGGTTAAATGACAAAACTATATCAAATGGGATTTTTTTCTTGATTTCTGCTTCTGCTGTTTCATTGTTGGTATACAAAAATGCCTTTGATTTCTGGATATTGACTTTGTATCCCGCTGTTTTGCCAAATTCATTTATTAGGTTGAGCAGTTTTGGGGTAGAGTCTATAGGATTTTCCATGTACACTATCATATCATCTGCAAACAGTGACAGTTTTGTTTCCT
>PVKM010048178.1:0-11264 GCA_004027735.1 Carollia perspicillata
TGCTTCCTTGGAGCCAACTTCTTTGGGAATCTCTGAGCTTCCTGGACTTCCTGGAAGTCTATTTCCTTAGCCAGATTGGGGAAGTTCTCCTTCATTATTTGTTCAAATAAGTTTTCAATTTCTTACTGTTGTTCTTCTCCTTCTGGCACCCCTAGGACTCAGATGTTGAAATGTTTAAAGATGTCCTGGAATTTCCTAAGTGTCTCCTAATTTTTTTTTTTTTTTTGAATTATTGTTTCTTCATTCTGTTCTGGCTGAATGTTTATTTCTTCCTTCTGCTCCAAGCCATTGATCTGAGTCCTGGTTTCCTTCCTGTCATTGTTGGTTCCCTGAATAATTTGCTTTATCTCATTTTGTGTATCTTTCATTTGTTTTTTTCATTTTTGACTAAGCTCCATCAGATCTGTGAGCATTTTGATTACCAGGGCTTTAAATTCTCCATCAGAGAGGTTGGCTATCTCCTCATCAAATAGCACTCTTTCTGCAGTTTTGCTCTGTTCTTTCATTTGGGCCATATTTCTTTGGCTTAGTGCTCCTGTTAAGTTGTAAGGGAGCGGGGCCTTAGGTATTCACCAGGGCAAGGCAACCCTCCTTGTTGTGCTGTGGCACTGCCTGTGTCGGGGCCAGAGAGGGAACAATGCAGCTCACCTGCTTAGTTCTAGTCCACTTTTCAATGAACTGTTTCATGAGCCTGGGGTTTTCTTCCACCGTGGCAACTGCTATAGTCCACAGTTAACTCTGAGTCTCAGTTTCATCTTCAGCCAGAACCACCAGCATGGCCCACCACCTCACCATGGGTTCTTACTGGTCTGGTTGTTCTGGTTGGCTTTTTCTTCAATTCCTTGGCTGTTGGAGTTCCATGCAGTTTGATTTTCTGGCACTTGTGGTTGCTTATTGATTTTGCATTGGTTGTTATCCTCCTTTTGGTTGTGCAAGGAAGTGAAGAGTTTCTACCTATACCTCCATCTTGGCCAGAACAAAAATACCAGCACACACTTAAGTGTTTACAGCAAGACCTAACATATTGAAGGGCAGTTTCCCAAGTAAGCCCATGAAGGACTCAGCCTTCAGCCCTGAGTTAAATCTCCTAAGATTTAATATTTTTTTGCAGTATCCCATTACGTTTATAGTGTGAATACAATAACTATCTAGTTCTTAAACTACCTAGTGAGAAACACTATGGCACAATTAAATAATGAATCAATTTTAACTTTCTCTTTAACTTAACAATGTGTAAATTTCTCCTATTTTGTGAGCAACTGAGTAATCATCAACCAACTCACATTGGCTTGACTTTTTCCTGTGATATATTATATTACATCTTCCTTTACAGTATTATCATGGACTATGGCTTTATTTAGTGTTTCTCTTAACTTTATATTGTTTTTATTAGGCCACTGGTAACCATGGCTTTAGGGCAGTGGTTCTCAATATTGTAAATGACTGGAGACACTTTTGTTTGTCACAACTTTGTGGGGCTGCTACTGGCATCTAGTGGGTGGAGATCACAATGCTTAGGACCACCCCTGCAACAAAGGGCTATGTCTGTGGTTTAGAAGCCATGCTTTTTAGGCCAACCCCTGTATCCTTGTTAAAACCATCTACAGACACTGTTAAATGGCCTCTGGTAGGTCCTAGACAACTCTCACCCAAGTAATTCACAGGAACTGGCAATTTCAAGGTTTGCATTTTTCTTGTTGTTAGATCTTCACTCATGGATTTAACACACTTTTACCTGAAAGTTCTACATGATCCTGCGAAGCACATTTAACTGTCACTTTTTTTAACTGTCCACAGTTTGGCTTCACAGTATCTTCTCATCTAAGCTTGCTGCCAGGTTTCCTTATGTCAAGTGGGAAATGGGTAGGAAAAGGGGCTTCTGTTTTTAATAGTTCACCCAGCCTGAAGAGGTCTGGGCTGGGTATACAGAGACTGGGAAACCTCCATCTGTCCTGCCCTCAGAGTCTCCCAAGTGAGGCTCTTCCAACACTTAGTGTTCTCTTGAGCTGTGTTATATAATGAATGTTTGTGCTCCTACCCCCAAATTCATGTTGAAGCCCCAATTTCCTCTGTGGTTGTGTTTGGAGTTGGGCCTTTAAGGAAGTAAGTAATAAGGTTAAATGACATAATATATGTGGGGCTCTGATCAGATAGGATTAGAGTCTTTAATCCAAAGAAACTGTAGAGTTTGTGCTCTCTTTCTTCCATTCCCCTTCCCTGCAATGGCGCACTAAGGAAACAGTATGTGGGAACATAGAAGGTGGGCATCTTCAAGTCAGGAAGGAATCTCTTACCAGAAACTGAATCTGCCAGAAACTTTAACCTTGGACTTCTAGACTCCAGAACTGTGAGAAAATAAATTTCTGTTGTTTAAGTCACCCAGTCTGTGGTGCTTTGTGCAGCCTGAGCAGACTAATACAGGCTACCTGTGCTAAACCCTCTTTTAACTCACTTTGGAACTTGTTGTTTTTTTTTTTTTCTAACTAATGTTCACTTATTCTTTAAGACCCTCCCCACTTTGTGCAACTTTCAAAAATGCTTCTATGCTATTTCTTTTACTAAAGTTTCAGGAGTAAATTTGCTAAAACCTTCCCTATTTACTAGCTCTCCCATTGTTGTAAACATATACATGTGTCCTCTTCTGGCAGCCACAAGATTTGTAACATTGGAAAGGCTAACTTCCCTGTCTTAGTTTTAAGAAGCATACTTTTCCTAGGATAAATTATATCTATAATTATAAAGTTAATTATTTACCACTTAAATCACATTGTCACAATACCATTTTAATTGGTATACTTAGGAACTGTGGGTTATCTTGAAAATGATGACATGTAGCAATATATTCCTCAATCATACTTAAACAAACACCTCCTGACTAACATCTATGCAACCAAGTATATATCTTTCAAACAGAAGTTCCAAAATGAAATTTCTTTGTGTGTACCTTAACCAGTGGATGTTTTATGCCTCATTGAAACACTTATGATTTCTGCTTGAACTGCATCTGAACCAGTGAGTAAAATTATTTTTGAGTGGCTCTCTCTGAAAATATTTTTAAAATTCAAATTAGATGCACAGATTGCAGAGTTCTAAGGTCAGAGCTATGAGTAAAGGAAAAGATTTAGTACACAAAATTTAAATCAGTTACTCATAATTAAAATTCTAATGTGGACCCAGGTAGTCTTCATCCACTTTTTTAAGTAAGATCAGTGAAGATAGAACTTTACTTAATTTTATCATCATTGCCACCAATCCCTTCCATATTTTAAAACCTCCCGTTTTGTAAATTCTTATTTTTCTAAAAATCTACTGCCACTTACAAAATCTAAAATAAATGGCAAATAATTTTTTCTGCTTAATTTTTATGCCCCCCCAGACTGGATATTGTAATTTAATTTTCTGCTATAATACTCCAAATATCTTTGACCCAGATGCAACTAGGGAATTATAACTGTTACCATTTCCAATATTTAATCCAGGAAGCCAAACTGTGTGTAGTTAAGGAGACAATTGGCATAATTCACTGAAACACTTCTTCCTTTTCCTAATTACACATGTTTTTTTTTTCCAACAAAGGTGATTTACTTGTTATTCTAGCATTCTTGTATTAACACCTTTGTGGTTTCTCTAGTTCCCCTTACCAATTCTGCTATTAGAACCCAAGGGTTCTGCAGCAATTTCATTTAAACAGTGAGTCAGTAATATGATCCACAGAAAGACAACAATAGACACAGCTAGAAATGTAAAGTTTTCACGAAGATGGTTCAGTGAAATAGAAGACCCCCAATATGCCTCAACTGATAGTAAGGCCTCCTTGTTTCCCAAAGTTTCCCATGGGAACATTCAGCTGTGGATGACAGAAGCAACATGGACCAAGGATTGCACAAGGCACAAGAAACTCCCCTTGCTATTCTTACAACTGAAAGCAGGTCTGGTTGCCTGCTGCTATGAAAGCCAATACTCAATAGGCAGGTGCTGATGTAAAGGAAAGAGCTTATTCTCAGGTGCTAGCCACCAGAAAGATGGGGGACTCATATCACAAAGCTCATTATCTGGAAGATGGAGGACTCAAGTCTCTAAGCCCATCTCCCCCTCTCAGTGGAGGCAGAGGTTTTTTATAAGGAGGGAGAAGAAAACAGAATGAAAAGCTCAAGGGAGGGGTAGCAAAGCTCTCTACATGTAGATAAGCATAATCCATTCTGATAAGGCAAGTGACAGTCTACTGTACTTCATCCTGGTTTAGTAATCCTGGCTTCACAGCATCTCAGCTTCACATCATCATAGATCCATGGTTGAAAGTCAGCAATTCTCCTGTAACTGGGATGCCTGAAGGTCAGGTTCTGTATCTTTCTAAGTTAGTTCTTAGTATTACAAACATGTTGTTTATCTATAATCTGTATATTAGAGTCAACACCTAGGGAAATGATGTGAAAAGAATGGTGGGTGGGTTAGAATTCTCCACTGTTAAAATTTTCCAGTTACATTCTCATGAAGGTTCATAACCTTCTAAAAGCCCCTCATAACCCACATGACTCTTCTGGAAACTGTCTAACTTTTCACCAGCTTCAAAACAACTACAGATAATTACTGAGCATATGCTGCAGGTTTAGATGAAGAGAGGGCAATTTTTCAAGAGTATCACCTTGTAGTCCCAAGCTGTAAAAATATCTGATGTTAACCCTTGTAGTACCCAAAACAAACATGTTATCTCACCCTGGAAGTCCTTATCCTTCAGTATATCACACAGTGATTGAGAGCATCAGGATACAGTCAATTGAGCAAGGGGGAATCTCAGAGTTTAACTTTCTCACCCTTGCAATTTAATCAGGTTCCAAGATCTGTGGATTTTTTCTGTGAATGTTCTTAAATCTATCCTTTTTTCTCTATTTCTATTGCTCCTGACTGTAGTTTAGACCTCCCTTACTTCTCACTCAAAACTACTCCAACAACTTCTGAGGTCCTTTCCTTGTTCTTAGTCTCTCTTCTTTATAACCCATTATCTACCTATCTATTCCAAACAGACCTCAGATCTTCTATTTTCTATAAAATATTCCAAAGCAAGCTCATTTATTCTCTTGGATTAAAATATCATAATTTTGCTTATGAGTCATAATTTCATCTCCAGCCAGAGAAATTCTCTAAATCTCAGACTCACATATCCTACATATTCAACAGCCTACTTGATGTTTCCACTGGGATGTCTCATAAGCATCTCTAACAAAACATGCTTCAAACAGAATAATTAATTTCCTATCCACATGTATCCTCTCACAATCTTCGTCTCAATAAGTGGCATCATTATCAATTCAAAAGATCAATTCAGAGACGGTCATCTTTGATTCTTCCTTTCCCCTAATGTCCTATGTCCAATGCATATAACAGCCCATGCTGATATACCTCAAGTATCCACATTTCTCTATCCTCATAAGCACCACCTTAGCCTAGACCACCATCATCCCTCTACCATCTTTCACCTAAACTACTACAAACAGTGTTATCTGGTCTACATCATTCTACTATTGCTCTTTTCTAATCCATTTTCTACATATCAAGAACACTGTTTTAAAACATTACTTGAATCATGTCACTTACTTCAAACCCCTTAATAGCTTCCTGTTCAATTTAAAACTCCTTGCCATAGCCTAAAATATTCTATCCATCTCTCCAATGTCATCTCAAACCATCAACTTCCAATTTGGGTAATAAACTCTAGTCACACAGAGTTTCTTTTTTACTTTTTATTGTTCAATTAAAGTTTACATTCAGTATTATTTCATATTAGTTTTAGTAGTTAGGCAACCATATAGTTTACAAAGTGTTCCCCCCAATATTTTCAGTAACCACCTGACACCTACATAGTTATTACGATACTATTGAGTATATTACTTATGCTGTATTTTACATCTTCATGACTATTTTGTTACTACAGTGAGCTTTTTAAAGTTCCTAGAAACTGCTAAACTCTTTCCTGCTTCAGGATCCTTGCACATGCTGACCTTTCTGCTTAGAATGTTATTATCATCAGTATGTGCATAACCAACTTCTCATCTTTTAGATCTGAGCTCTATTATTACCACTTCCAAAGGCCTTTCTACTACAACTAAAGTAGGCCACTTTGATTACTCTTTAGGTAAACCATTTCTTTCCTTCATAAGACATCATTATTTATAACAATTATATTTGTTAGTATGTCTTGTCATTTTCTCTGTTATTTCCCACAGTACCTGACATATACTTACAGTTTAATTGAATAGGTTATTTTATATCTATTTGCTTAAAAAATCTTTGCTGTTTCTCACCTATCTATAAGATAGAGTCTAAACTACAGGGTATAACATTAATCACTCTTTATCATTTGAACCCAATCTGCTTTTTCAGCATCTTTTCTATCACTTCTAACTCTGTATCAGTCTGTAAATTTTGTTCAGTTGTGAACAATGGAAAAGACAATACACAGTGGCTTAAATAATGGAACTATTTTTTCTCATGTATCAAAAATCTGGAAATAGATTATTAGAGCTGATGTGGTGGCTCAACAGTACCACAGAAAACACAGGCTTCTTTTGTCTTTCTAACCTGCCACTGTCAATATGTGTTTTTTGTTTTCATGATTGCAAATGTGTTGCTGAATCTCTAAGTGTTACATCCACATTGCAAATCAAAAGGAAGCCTTTCCTATGTAGGTGTTTTCTATTAATCCAGAAAAAGAAGTCTTTATCAAGAACATTTTCCTAGATCTCTGGGTAAAACTATGCCATATGGCCATCTCTAACTACAAGAAAGATTGAGGATTGAGTATTTTTACCTGAGTATATTTTCAGTCCTGGACAAAAATCATGGAACTATGAGTAAAGAAGAAAGAGAGTGTATATTAGGTAGAGTCTATTAGTATGTATCTTACCATATGTAATCATTTTCTCCAGCTGTACCAGACTATTTTTCACAATTACCTGAAACACTGTACAATTCTACAAAGTGTTCATGTCTGTGCTCCTGTTGTTATCTCTACTTGGAATATTCTCTTGCTTCTCAACCTAAAAATTGTCTCATCTTTCAAGGTTTACCTTGAATGCCTCCCATCTAAGCCCTCCTTTATCCTCTGAAATAGAATTAATGTTCCTTGAATTCCTAGAGAGTGGTACAAGTGGTACAATGTATCGTGAATATTGAAGAAAACCTAGAACACTGTAAACAATCAAATACTGTTAACCAAACTGAAAGAGGGGACAAGTCCAGGAGGAGAGGTTTCTCTCTTTTAATTCTCATGATAATCCCATTAGAAAGCAATAACCTTTGTTTTACAGAAAAGGAAACTAAACCTCAAACAAATAAAGCAACTTGCCCAAAGTCCCACAGCTAATAACATCATCCTGGAACTTAATCATTTGATGACCATCCCTTTTCTTTGTAGCCCATCTCCTGACAGTTTTTTTTAAATCCAGATATCATCAAACTAAATTTTATAGGCAGACCTCTTGTTCCTGTAATTTAAGTTTTATTGGAACACAGCCATGCCCATTTCTTGATCTATTGTCTATGCTGTTTTTCCATACTATAGCAGAAGAGTTGAGGTAAAACATATAGCCTCCAAAACCTAAAGTATTTACTATCTGGCTCTTCATAAATTTGTTGACCTCTGTCTATGCTATGCCATACTGATTCCTAATATAAATTAAAAGATAAATACCATAAAATGAGAGTTTAAAATGATTATGTTTAGAGCAACATCATGAAGTAAAAAAGACTAGAAACCCTGCTTGAGGAAGATATAGCATTAAAAAATGACAGAAGAAAAAAGGGAAATTTAGTAGTTCTTACTTCATTCTCTGTTCAACAAGAAAGAGAACCATCATTCAAAAGAACTAGGGTGAACAAAATGATTAACCACTATAAGAATAGTTCTTACTTCACAGGGCTGTTGGAAAAATGAAATGAGCTAAAACACGAGATAAGGCACAATCCCCACTGTACAGTCAAGGCTCAATAAACAGAGCCTTTGCACCATTGTAGCCCAGTCTTCATTAGATGTTGTTGTTTCTGAACTTGACTCTTTCTTATTGTCAGAACTGCTCTTTGGGAGCAAGGAAAAAAGAAAGGTCATTTGTACTGTTGTAAGTCTGGAATTCCATAAGAATGGAAAATCCCCCTGATCTATGTGGATTCCATTTTCACCAGAGAATCATTTCCATACCTTGGAGAGAATTCCTTTCTCTGGTAGGGAAGCAATTAAGTTTGAGCCTATTCACGCTTCTTGTCTAGCTCAAACAGTCCTATTTGTTACCATTACTACTCTCTCCCATAAGGAGGAGCCAGGAGCTGGGGGAATAGGATGAGAATACGGGAGTCCCAAGGTGACTTCAATGAAATCCAGAGCAGTACTCATCACAATCCTCTCAAAATATCTTGAAGGAAATTATGAGAGGGAAAAAGCTAGCTAGTTAGAACTTTGCATAACCTCAGTGCATAAACCAGCTGGGTTCTAGCAACAGCAATATAGTCATCTCAATTAAGTGCTATGCATTTACCAGAGACTGCATTATTAATGAGCTCAGAAAGAGTATAAATTGCAATTTATTTTTTTAAAGATTTTATTTATTTATCTTTAGAAGGGGAGGGGAAGGAGAGGGGGAGAGAAATATCAATGTATGGTTGCCTCTAGTGCATTCCCTGCTGGGAACTGGCCTGCAACTCAGGCATGTGCCCTTACTGGGAATCGAACCACGATTCTTTGGTTCGCAGGCCCACGCTCAATCTACTGAGCTACATAAATTGCAATTTAAAGGTGATCAGGAAACAAGCAACAATCAGCTGGATGAAAGGTAGCAAAACATTCAATACAAACTACCTACGACTTTCCTAAGAGAAATAATTTATTTATAAGGGTTTTTGGCTTTCAGAGAGCTAAGCCTAAATATATGTTTTCTGTGGTGACTCGTTTTATACCACAGATTGAACTCTGGGGAGAGGATGTTATGCAGCCATGTCATCTTACATATTCCTAATGATTGTCTAGTGTCTGGATTTACTGCATGAAAAATTCAGGCTATAAAAGCAGAGTGAGGCGTGTTGTATAAAAAACTGCTGTTTGTTCCTATTTAGTCGAATATGGTCAAATCATGCCAACATTCAGTCAAAAGTTGCAGTTGGAGGGAAATACTAAGTGAAATATCCCTTAAGAATGTAGTTAAACAGGAGATAGCCAACCATTAAAGCTTTGCTTAAGTATACTGGCAGCTTATTGCTCAGAACAAACAAAGCACACCAAACCCTATGTAAATAAATGATAATTCTCTGAAATTTGAGAACTCTTCTATGAATAAGTCTGGCAACACTATAAATATTAATGGTTAAGACATCAAAATAAAACACAGCATTAAGGAGACACAAGGAACGTACCCTAATAAACCTACTTTTGTGTATGCTGAGTGCTATAATAATCCATAAAATAGCCATCTTTGTTTCTTCCTTCCTCTTGGCTAAACATTTTTTATTACATATGCTCTTAAAACTCAAGAAAATAGTGGGAAATATTGCCATTAGGAGCTACCAACCTATCTGAAACAAACTATGGGATTATATATTGATAAGCTTTTGCCAATTCAATGCAACCAATAAATATAATTTCTTCTTGAGGTTCCATTTTCTAAAGTGTGCATTCTGTTTCTATAGCAACTTTCATTTTGTTAACCTGTTACTCACATTGATAGTCTGTTATTTTTAGCATAACATTTCCAGAAGTCTTTGGCAAAGAAAAATGGAAAAAAAATGCAACTTGAAGATAAATGTAATGTTAAATGTGAATTTTAATATATAGCATATTTGGTCAGCACATTGTCTATTGTCAGATTGCACAAAAACAGATTTTTGAAAAAAGTTTTACATTTATGAACTTTGCAGAACACACCATACTCCATATCTTCTTTGGTGAAGAAGGTAGGGTATAAATAAATCACAATATTGAAATGGGTTTATTTTCTACATATTTTCAATTAAATAAAATCCAAGGAGAGAAACATATTGCTGAGGATTTTTTATGTGGTGGAGTCAAGGCATATTCTGTTGGGTTGCAATTTTAAAAACACTGCTATAATATTTGGACATGGGGTGCTAATGAGATAAATTGCAGCTATGAAAAAAAAAGTCATACAATAAGACTTCTGGCCAAGATGGAGGTATACACTTTGACTCCTCCCACAAACAAAAGAAGGACAACAACAAATTTAAAAACAAAAAATAACTGGAACTGCCAAAAAATTGAACTGTACAGAAGTTCAATAGCCAAGGAGTTAAAGAAGAAATGTTCATCCAAACTAGTAAGTGGGGTGGAGATGGGCAGTCAGGATGGAGAGGACACACAGCAAAGCAGTAGCTGGACGACTGAGCAGGTAAGACCACAGCTTGCAGACTGGACATATTGCACAACCCAGGGTTCCAGATGAGAAAAAGAAAGCCTCAAAACCCTTGGAGGTAAAAACCTGTGTGGGTTGTGGTGGTTGGAGAAAGTCCCAGCCTCACAGAAGAGTTTGTTGCAGAGACCCACAGGGTCCCAGAACATACACAAACCCAACAACCTGGGAATCAGCAGCAGAAGGGCCCAATTTGAGTGGGGGTAGCAGGGAAAGTGACAGAAAGCCAGTCAAGAGCCCAGCAAGCACCATCATTCCCACTCAGACACTGCCCCCACCTATAGAACCACAACCCAGCAAAGTGGGTTACCCACCCCGGCAAATACATAAGGCTCCACTCCTTACTACATAGCAGGCACACCAAGACAAAGAAATATGGCCCAAATGAAAGAACAGAGCAAAACTGCAGAAAGAGTGCTATTTGATGAGGAGATAGCCAACCTATCTGATGGAGAATTTAAAGCCCTGGCAATCAAAATGCTCACTGATCTGATGGAGCTTAGTCAAAAATGAAAAAACAAATGAAAGATACACAAAATGAGATAAAGCAAAATATTCAGGGAACCAACAATGACAGGAAGGAAACCAGGACTCAGATCAATGGCTTGGAGCAGAAGGAAGAAATAAACATTCAGCCAGAACAGAATGAAGAAACAAGAATTCAAAAAAAAAAAAAATTAGGAGACACTTAGGAAATTCCAGGACATCTTTAAACATTTCAACATCTGAGTCCTAGGGGTGCCAGAAGGAGAAGAACAACAGTAAGAAATTGAAAATTTATTTGAACAAATAATGAAGGAGAACTTCCCCAATCTGGCTAAGGAAATAGACTTCCAGGAAGTCCAGGAAGCTCAGAGA
>PVKM010048179.1:0-11267 GCA_004027735.1 Carollia perspicillata
AGAGTGTCCAGAATAGGAAATCAAAGAGACCACACTACTGAACCTCATAGAATTCCAACATAGAAGCCCATCCTACAAAGACAGCTAGCAAAGCAAAATATCAGGAAGCACAAAAACAAACAAAAGGAGTCACCTAAAATAGGGAGGAAAAAAAAAGAACATGCAATCAAAAGGAATGGAAGACTCCCCACTGAAAGAGTTAAACAAAATGGAGGTAATCAAATGTCAGATTTAGAATTCAAAATAATGGTTATAAAGATGCTCAAGGAACTCACATACAACCACAAGGAACTGAATAAGAACTACATCAGCATGAAAAAGGAAATAGAAACTATAAACAAAATCCATGAAGAAATGAAAAATAAAGTCATGGAAATAAAAAACACATTAGAAGAAACTGCAAGCAGGCTAGATGAAGTGGAGGAGCGAATCAGCAAGGTGGAGGACAAGGTAGAAAAAAAAACACCCAAATAGACCAAGAAAAGGAAAACAGATTCAGAAAGAACGAAGAGGTGATAAGGGAGCTGCAAAACAATGTGAAACAGAGTAACATCCATATAATAGGGATAGCAGAAGGAGATGCAGAGCAGCAAGGGATAGAAAACCTGCTTAAAAAAGTGATTATGGAAAACTCCCTAAATTGGTGAGAGAGAAAGTCTTGCAAATCCAGGAAACACAGAGAATCCTAATCAAAAAGAACCCAGAGAGGCCCACTCCAAGACACATCATAATTAAAATGGCAAAATTTCATGACAAAGAGAGAATCTTAAAGGCAGCAAGGGAGAAACAGGAAGTAACATACAAGGAAGCCCCAATAATGCTAGCAGCTGACTTCTTAATGGAAATGCTCCAAGCCAGAAGAGAATGGCAGAAATATTCCAAGTAATGAGAACCAGAGGCCTGCAACCAAGGCTACTTTACCCAGCAAGGCTCTCAATTAAAATGGAAGGACAAATAAGGAGCTTCCCAGACAAAAGAAGTCTAAAAGAACATACCTCCACCAAACCAACTCTGCAAGAGATGCTAAAGGCACTGATTTAAGAAAAGGAAGGGAAAGTGTGAGAGAGAGAGGAACACAGTTACAGAAAAATGGCAATGAGTAAGTACCTATCAATAATAACCTTAAATGTAAATGTATCAAATGCTCCAATCAAAAGACATAGAATAGCTGAATGGGTGAGAACTCATGACCCACACATATGCTGCCTATAACAAACCCACCTTAAAACAAAGGCCTATACAGACTGAAAGTGAAGGGCTGGAAACAAATATTCCAAGCAAACAGGAGAAAAAAAAGAGCCGGGGTAGCAATACTCATATCAGACAAAATACACTTCAGAAAAAGGATCATAAGATGAGACCCAGAAGAACACTTCATAATACTAAAGGGAAGAATCCACCAAGAAGACATAAACATTGTAAATACATATGCAACCAATGGAACACCCAGATACATAAAGAAGACCTTGGAGGACTTAGAAAAAGATATTGACAGCAACATAATTATGGTGGGGGTATCAACAGCCCACTGTCAAGAATGGATAGATCTTCGAAACAAAATATCAACACAGGTATTACAGCATTGAACAATGCCCTAGATCAAATGAACTTAACTGATATTACAGAGCCGTTCATCCCAAAGAAGCAAAAATACATATTCTTTTTAAATGTACATGGAACATTTTCAAAGATAGACAACCTGCTGGGACACAAAATGAGCCTCAACAAATTCAAGAAAACTGAAATCATATCAAGCATTTTCTCTTACTACAAGGGAATGAAACTAGAAACAAACCTCACAGAAATAACTAAAAAACACTCAAACTCATGGAGATTGAATAGCATGCTATTAACAACAAATGGGTCAAGAACAAAATCAAGGAAGAAATCAAAAAGTTTCTGGAAACAAAGGAAAATGAACTCATAGCAACCCAAAACTTATGGGACACAGTGGAGGCAGTCCTGAGAGGGAAGTTCATAGCAATAGAAACCTACTAAAAAAGATAAAACATTTCAAATAAACAATCTAATCCTACACCTACAATAACTCTAAGAACAGCCCAGAGCAAGTAGAAGGAAGGAAATAACCAAGATCAAAGCAGCATTAAACAACATACAGACTAAAGGCACAATTCTAAGGTTCAATATATCCAGGGCTTGAATCTTTGAAAAGATAAACAAAATTGAAAAATCTTTAAGAAGACTCATCAAGAAAAAACAAGAGAGGACTCAAATAAACACAATGAGAAATGAAAGAGGAAAGATTACAACTGATACCACAGAAACATAAAGGACTGTAAGAAATTACTACAAAGAACTTTGTGCCAAGAAACTTTAAAACCTAGGAAAAATGGACAAATTTCTAGAAAAATATAATCTTTCGAAAGTGAATGAAGAAGAAGCAGAAAGCCTAAACAGACCAATAACAGCTGACAAAATTGAAGCAATAATCAAAAAACTCCCGACACACAAAAGATGGTTTCATAGAATGCTATGAAGCATTTAAAGAAAAGCTAACTACTATCCTTCAGAGACTATTTGAAAAAGTCCAAGAAGACAGAAGACTCCCAAACTCCTTTTATGAAGCCAGCATCATCCTAATCCCAAAACCACATAAAGACAAACAAAGAAAGAAAACTTTAGGCCAATATTGCTGATGAACATAGATACTAAAATTGTCAACAAAATATTGGCAAACTGCATCCAGCAACACATTAAAAAGATCATACACCATGACCAAGTGGGATTCATCCCAGGGATGCAATGATGGTATAATATTGGCAAATCAATAAACATAATACATCACATAAACAAAAGCACAGAGAAAAATCACACGATCATATCAACAGATGTGGAAAAAGCATTTGATAAGGTACCTATTTCTGCACCTATTTCTGATCAAAATTCTCAGCAAAGTGGGACTACAGGGAGTGTTCCTCAACATAATAAAGGCCATATATGAAAGATGTACAGACAACATCACACTCAATGGGCAAAATCTAAAAACTTTTCCACTAAGATCAAGAGCAAGGGGAAGTGGTCCAGTTTCACAACTTCTATTCAATATGGTATTGGAAGTCCTAGCCACTGCAATCAGACAAGAAAAAAAATAAAAGGCATCCAAATTGGAAAAGAGTAAACAAAACTGTCATTGTTTGAAGATGACATGATAGAGTATATAGAAAATCCTATAGACTCCACACAAAAAAACTACTCGACCTAATAAATGAATTTGCCAAAACAGTGGGACACAAAGTCAATATCCAGAAATCAAAGGTGTTTTTGTATACCAACAATAAAATACCTGAAACAGAAATCAGAAAAAAAGACCCCATTCGATATAGCAAAAAGAAAAAGAAAATACCTTGGAATAAACCTAACCAAGGAGGTAAAAGCCCTGTACTCAGAAAAGTACACAATACTGAAGAAATAAATTAAGGAAGACACAGACAAACTGAAACATACACCAAGTTCATGGAATGAAAAAATTAACATCATCAAAATGTCCATACTACCAAAAGCAACTAACAGATTTAATGCAATACCTATTAAAGTACCAATGGCATATTTCACAGATATAGAACAAACACTTCAAAATTTCTATGGAACCATAAATGACTCCAAATAGTGGCAGCAATTTTGAGAAAGAAGAACAAGTTAGGAGGGATCACAATACCTAATACCAAACTGTATTACAAGGCCACTGTAATCAAAACAGCCTGGTACTGGCATAAAAACAGACACATAGACCAGTGGAACAGAACAGAAAGCCCAGAAATAATCCCAAGTTTCTATGGTCAATTAATATTCAACAAAGGGGGCAGCAGCATAAAATGGAGTAAAAATAGCCTCTTCAACAAATGGTGTTGGGAGAGCTGGACAGCTACATGAAAAAAAATGAAACTCGACCACTAAGTTACACCATACACAAAAATAAATTCAAAGTGGATAAAAGATTTAAATATAAGTTGTGACACCATTAAAGCCCTAAAGGAGAACACAGGCAGGAAAATCTCAGATATTCCACACAGCAATATTTTCACTGATATGTCCCCTAGAGCAAGGTACCTAATGGAAAGAACAAACAAATGGTATCTCATCAAAATGAAAAGCTTCTGCATAGCTAAGGAAAACAGCATTAAAATTAAAACAGAACCAACCGCATGGGAAAACATATTTGCCAATGATACCTTGGACAAGGGTTTGATCTCCGTAATATATAAAGAACTCACATGACTCCTAAGAAGACAAGCAACCCAATTAAAAAATGGGCCAAGGACTTGAACAGACACTTCTCCAAGGAGGACATACATACAGAGGGCCCAGAGACATATCAAAAGATGTTCAGCATTGCTAGCCATCAAAGAGATGCAAATGAAAACGACAATGAGATACCAGTTCACACCATTGAGAATGGCCATCATAAACAAAGCAACAAACAACAAGTGTTGGAGAGGATGTGGAGAAAAAGGAACCCTAGTGCACAGTTGGTGGGATGCAGACTGGTGCAACCACTATGGAAAACAGTATGGAATTTCCTCAGAAAACTAAAAATAGAACAGCCATTTGACCTGGCAATTTTACTTCTGGGATCATATTGTAAGAACCCTGAAACACCAATCCAAAAGAATCTCTGTTCTCCAATGTTCATAGCACAATTTACATTAGCCAAGTGCTGGAAGCAACCCAAGTGCCCATTAGTAAATGAATGGATCAAAAAACTGGTACATTTACTCAATGGAAAACTATGCAGCAGAAAGAAAGAAGCTCCTATACTTTGTGACAGCATGGATGGATCTGAAGAGCATTACACTACGTGAAATAAGCCAGGCAGTGAAAGACAAATAGCATATGATCTCACTTTTAATAGGAACCTAATCAACGAAATGAACGAGCAAGCCAAATAGAACCAAAGACACTGAAATTGATAACAGGCTGACAGTGACCAGAGGAGAGAGGGGAGGGGATAATGGTGGAAAAGGTAAAGTGTTTACAGGAACAATTATAAAGGACACATGGACAATTACAAGGGGCAGTAGAAACAGGGGGAGGAGGTTGGAAGGGCTGGGATTATGGGGAGGAGTGTGGGAGAAGGGCAGAAAGCTGTACTTCAACAACAATAAAAAAAGGTTAAATAAAAAAACAGAAGAATTAGATGTTCCATCCAGTTTTGTAGACCCCCCCCGAATATGCAAGATTTATAAAAATTCGAACTTAGATCATAGAAATGGAAATAAAATTATTTGACTGTAGATATACAAATAACTTGTAAGGTACACTTAATAGTTTTATTAAAGTCTTTGCATTTTCTCAAATCTTAGTAGGGCTAAAATAAAGGATGTCTAAACAATATCTCTTCTTTATTTCCAGATTTACCCCCAACCTGTTTCTGCTTCACTCTTCTGTATTCAAGGCAGCTAAATGTCTGAGTTATTGTCTTTAAAGTTAAGATAGTATATTTTAGTGACAGAAAAAAATATAACAGCCAAATAAAGCACTGTATAAATATTCAGTATTCCCTTTTAACTCATTATTCCCATTGTATTCAAAAAGTAGGAATATTCCCATATAGTAATCCATTTAAGTGCTTAGTATTAATATTCTCTATACATAGGAAGTTCACAAACATTATTATATTACACATGTGTCTTATGAGAAGAGGATTTTTTTAATACAGTTGTTTCCCTTTTCTTCTGCTTGTAACCCTCTTTCCATCTTCGCCACTGGCCTCTTGCATGTTAAAAATTTAGTACATATGTTTCATGTTTTTCTTGACAATCATGTGATCACATACAGACACATAAATGTACATATATACACGGAAGTTTATATTCACCTCCCCCACGAATATATTATTTTCCTCTGGCTAGCCTATCTCACTCCACACTACCTCTGGCAGATCTCATCAAGTCAGCTTATATTTTGTTAATGTTTATAGGAAGCAAAACTGTGGTAGAGCATACTCTGTACAACCACTTCCCCTACAGGTGAGCTTTCAACATGTAATCTTTTAAAAATCACTTCTAATTTAATCGGTACACAGTAACTGTGATAGGAAGAACCCTAAGATAACTGCTAGGAAGTCACATTTGAGTGGGGGCAGAAACTGTGATTGCTTCTATTCAAATGAATACTAGAAAGGTGATAAGACAGTCACTGTCATAGCTATATTTTGTTATTAGCAGATGAGAGCCAGAGACTCAACTGCTGCTTTTGAAGAAACGAGATGCCATGTGTGAGAGGGCTACTTAAAAGAGCACTGTGGAATCTCTAAGACCTCAGAGTAACCCTACTGACAACCAGCAGGACCACAGGGTTGAAATCCTGCCAAACATCATGTGAGTTCAGAAAAGGAGCCAGAGAACATATCTGCCAACAGCTACTAATTTTTTATTAAAGAAAGAAAAGATGGACATGTCTGTCTATAGCCTTGCAAGATCCTAAGCAGAGGACCCAACTAAGCCATACTTGACTCCTGACCCAGAAGAACTAAACCATATTAGGACTGTTTCTAATTTGAGGTAATTTGTTATGCAGCAAGATAATACTAACAGTGACATATTTTACTTCAATAAGCGTTATTTCATAGGTTTGCTGGCACTTTGGTTTTGCTCTCCTATGTAACATTACATGTTTTGCCCAATTTTTTTTCCTTCGGGTGGCTTGTCTTATCAAATTAAGAACTCTCTGCCTATTATAAATATGAACCCTGGGCATCTCTCTAAATCTATGGCATATATCTTGACTTTGTTTATGGCATCCCGTGTCACTGAATTATTTGTTTTTTGTATAACCCAATATGTCCATCATTAAAAAAATATCCCAGGAGTCTAGATTTATACCCTTTGATGAGGTTTCTCCACACCCTGAAGTACATAAGAAGTCTCCTTTTAAGATTTCCTGTTTCCTTTCTTAAATTTAAGTCTTTAATCCACCTGGAAGTTATTTTTTCATATGCTTTTAAGATTTCAGTTAACTCCAAATGAACAATTAACTCTGCCAACAGTTTGTTCGGTAATCCAACTTTTCCCACCATATTGAAACACCAACTTTCTAAAATAGATCTGTTGCTTTTTTTTGCTAAAAATTACTTCAAAACATTTTTTTTTAGTTTTTGTCACTTGCATATACAGTATTTTCCCCATTTCCATTATTAAATACAACAGACATGAAAAGCTATTTCTTTTACATATCAACCACCGTTACAAATGTTGGGTAAGTAGACAAAAATAATCCTAAAATACTTAACAAATGCTAATGATTAAAAAAAATGTTATATCCATATTGGTAAGGCAAGAAAGAGATTGTAGTTGCTTCAAAATTTCCTTTTATGCCTAAAATTTAGGCAAGCTATCACAAAGTATTTATCTCGAACATAAACAAAACATGAGCATTAATGGTTCCTCAATACAACACAAAGAAAGTAACATACACCTGTCTTAGAGCAAAATTTACAGAAAGAATAATAGCTAACAACATACATGGGTTCAGTTCCTAGCTAGTGTAAGTAAAAATGGCCTACTAATTGTCTTAGATTTTTAAAGAAACTTAAGTATTTAGATACATTAAGTACCTCTAAATAAGTGTTGTTTATCTCCTACTTTGCCAAGTAACCCCCTATCAGACAATCCTTTGATACTGACTTGTTTTTAAGCCCAGTAAAGAGGAGCAATTAGTTTCCATTTCCAGCACTTCATATCAGAGAAAAGCTAGGATAACTTTCAAGCCTTTTTCTCCAGGTTTTAGAATTGTCCATTATTTAATATAGGACAGGCTAAACAGTAAAAAAAAAAAAAAGGGGGGGCGGGGTCCCATAATACCACGGCTTAAATAAGAGAAGTTTCTTTTTCATGCTCCTCTCCAGAATGAAAGATCCAAGATGAGTGGAGCATCAACATCCCCATAATACAATTTCCAGCTATGGATCCATGACAGGTAACTAATTCCAGGTTTTTACCATTTTCTAGCTAATCAGAAAGCAGAATAAGATGATGAAGACAAACACCTGCTTTCTAAAGACCTTATCCAAAAAGTGTTCACAGTAATTCTACTCACTTAGCTGAACGGTCATGTGCCCAGCTCTAACTCAGAAGCTCTGAGAGGAGAAAGGGACTAATAAAAGACACCTGGCTGTGTATATCACCTTTTTAAAGCTACCATTTATTAAATTGCCTTTGTAGTATCCCCAACCACTCTTTTCATGGCTAGCTACCCAGCGCCTTTCTGAGTCTGCTCAACAAAAGGATGCCTTTCTGCTTATCACAACTGGACAAAGCCAGAGGAAGAGAATGTGATTACACTCACACATGATGGCCTCTGTTCACATAGTTTTCCAAACTCGTTTCTGTCCTCTCTTAACAACCTTAAGTTTCACACAGCTTCTTTTTTTTTAAGATTTTATTTACTTATGTTTAGAGGGGAAGGGAAGGAGAGAGGGAGAGGAATATCAATGTATGGTTGCCTCTTGTGCGTCCCCTGCTGGGAACTGGTCTGCAACCCAGGCATGTGCCCTGACTGAGACTCGAACTGCGATCCTTTGGTTCGCAAGCCTGCGCTCAATCCACTGAACTACACCAGCCAGGGTTCACATGGCTTCTTTTTGTTTTAAGACTATCTTCTAGCAGGTTTGCAACCTCTCCTCTGGGAGAAAAAAATCTTACATACACTTATTTGGAATTACTAGAAGCAATATGCGTTTGCTCATTAAAATATACACAGTGCAAAAAAAACTTTTAAAATATATTTTTATAATTATCCTTTTTGATGGTGTTAGAAATCCTACATTTAAAAAATAAAAAATAAATGTATATGTGGAAGCACTGTTTTCATAAGTGACAAATAACTGAGAATGCATTTATTCAATTTCCTGACCAGCAACAAAAAAAACTGTATATTTTTTAAACTTTATGCAGGTAAATGCCAGGTGAAGCATTCTTTAAGACACACTTAAAAACAAAATTAATAAGACAATAAACTGAGTATTAATGGTCTCATTAGAGGGCTTTGAAGATCCCTTAATTTAAACAGAAGCTCAGTTCATTTAAAGTGATCTGATTTCAAGAAACTGTAAAAAGAAACATATTGCATGAAGAAAGTATACCTGACAAAGTATTTTAAGACCCCCAGTATTCAGAAAGAAGGTTTGAGACAGTTATTCTCTTAGGTATAGTCTTTGAGACATTCACTAATTCAGCTAATACAGTGGAACCTTGGTACTCATCGTTAATTCGTTCCAGAACGCGTGACAAACGCCAAAACCGGTTCATACAAGTTCTAGCAAGTGCGATGAGTCCTGAGCAAAAGCTGAGTGCCGAAACATTTTTCTCTTGTCAAAATGCAATGAGTACAAGGTTTGAGAAGTTCTGAAGCTGACGAGTACCAAGGTGTGACTATAGTAGGAAAGTGCCAGGTGTTCATCCTGATGATGGTATTACCTCAGTAGAAAAAACCTTTATATCTCAGTTGACTAATGATTTCTTCCACATCATTCTGAATCACAAGTGTTCCCAGAACCCTTAAATGATGCATCAGTTCATCTACATGTTTATTAAGTAATCACACCAATATATGTTTAATGATTTATAAAGGGTGATCTAGGAACTGTAGGTTCTGATGTTGTATTACCCACAAGTGCTTCCATACTTCATACATCACTTTCCATGACTCTACACATATGAAAAGACTATGTGAATGAACTCTTCTGAATTATTGGATACTTGGTAACCCTAGCCTTTCCTTAAAACACCACCACCTTTTCTGAGTGTTTTTAAGTTCCATTTTGGCCTAAGGACTTCATTAATAAATAATACAACATGTTTAAGTTCTGAAATTCAAGCAAAAGAAACAAAAATGGTAAAGAACACTAATAACAAACCAGGAAATCACTAAAGAAATCAAAAGTCTGAGCCATCCAAAGCCTTTTTTATTAGAGTTGTAAATTGTAACAGGAAGAGGACACATGGGGAGGTTTGCACCATGAAGTATGCCCGAGCAATAGCACTGGAAATAACTACAGATGCAGTGCCAACAATATTTGAATGACTGCCACCAAAAGTAACATTCGTCAAGCATTTGTACAACTTAGCTACACTACAGAGCAGCTTTGCATATATTTCAGCACAGTATGATTAATTATGTTTCTATAAATGATGTACGGGCATACAAGAGCAAGCTGAAAGCTCCAATCATTGAGCATAGAAATTGGTGCTCCAGCATTGAAGCATAAGCCCAAGACCACCTCCTAACTTAAAAAAACCCATGGATATGTTTTAAGACTGCAAAGACGACTCCCCCCAAAATGGAAAGTGACCTCACTTCACTTAGAACATTTTCTAGTTTAGTTACTTTTACATCTTCCCTTCTAAATCCCCCTCCCAAATATCCTTGTCCTTTGTAGGTCAACAATGGAATCATCCAAGATCTGGGTCTTCTCAGAGGAATGCCAATCTGTCTATTACATTGTATACTTTCTCGAAACAGGTCGAGGGAACCAGAAGAAATGTGTTGCATTTAAACTCTTGGCCTGAATGGGTAGCCCTATAGTGGCTACAACTTTCAAGTTGAGACTGATAGCTCTACAAACACAAAGAGCTCATTGGTGCCAAACAGGATTCCCTGCTAGGAAGTTCATTGACTGTAAATGCTATGTGGTGTCGTTTCTAGGAGTTATGTGCCAGATTCTTGGGCTGCAGTTAAACACCAAAAGACAACATGGGAAATGTGGGAAGTCCATCCTCATGAAACCAGTGTTAAGCACAGCACTTAACACTTTCATTTACAAGACTTTGCAGACGATATGACAGTGTACATGGAAAATCCTATAGACTCCACCCAAAAACTGCTTGACCTCATAAATGAATTTGGCAAAACATCAGGATACAAAGTCAATATCTAGAAATCAAAAGCATTTTTGTATACCAACAATGAAACAGCAGAAGCAGAAATCAAGAAAAAAATCCCATTCGATATAGCAAAAAGAAAAATAAAATACCTACAAATATACCTAACCAAGGAGGTAAAAGACCTGTATGCAGAAAACTACACAACACTGAAGAATGAAATCGAGGAAGACACAAACAAATGGAAACACATACTGTGTTCATGGATTGGAAGAATTAACATCATCAAAATGCCCATATTGCCCAAAGCAATTTACAGATGCAATGCAATACCTATTAAAGTACCAATGGCATATTTCACAGACACAGGACAAACACTTCAAAAATTTACATGGAACCATAAATGACCCCGAATATCAGCTGCAATTT
>PVKM010048180.1:0-11266 GCA_004027735.1 Carollia perspicillata
CCACCAGGGCTTTTGCTCTTGCCACCCTGTCCTTGCCCCCTTGCTTTTGCCTTTCTCCCCGACCTTGGCAAAGCCCATTGTCTTCCATGAGAACATATCATGAATAAACCCCGCTTGCATGCTAATAGACTTGCTGATCTATAATTCTTTACTGTGTCAGCAAGAAGAACCAAGTTTCTGGGAGTTTCTCCAGTAACAACTGCAGTTGGTTCTGGCGTTGCCCACCTGGTTTGCTGCTTTTCTGGGCCTGGAGCTGAAGCACAACTGAGGCCTAGATGTTCTCTTTAGGGAAGGAAGGCCAGGGGAGGAGAAGCTAGCCTGGGGGTGAGGTCCTTGTGTTCCCAGTTTTGCTCCCTGGTGACCATCTGCACCTGTCTGTAAATTGCTTGGCCACTGTGTTAAGCTATCTGTCTCAGTTTCTGTATTCCACTTGCCAAAGAATTTTCCTAGCTCCTCACTATCCTGTCTCAATTCTACATTCTTTTCTCATCGGTGCTGTTCTTCATGTTGGCTTCTTTGCAAAGTAATTCTATGGTGGCAATATGGCAGCCGGCAGCTCCACAAACCCAACAGAAACAGCTCACGCTTTTCTCCTCAAAGTCCCACAAACTGTCACATTGTTTGTCTTTGTTCCTGTGTCTGATAACCATCTTTCACCCAATTTCTGTTTCCTGGAGAATTCAGTACACTAACTGACCGGGCTGAGTTCACATGTCTGCTTGGAGGCAGGGGGTGGGGGGCAGTTAACCCCACCTGCCACCCATGGGCTAATGGAGGAGGGAGAGAGGATACTGAGCAGTACAAAAATCTTGTGAGGTAAACTGTATGTGGTAATTATTATACAGGGCATGGATTTGATTACTCTTAAAAATTATTTTGTTATCATGAAAAAGACTTTGGTTTCAGTTATTGGTAGACAGGTTGTAGGTAGAGGACTACCTGAATCGACTTGACTTTTTTCAGTATCGTGGTCAAGATTCTGACGCCTGAAGTAGACTGAAGGGTGTGCCCTCTCCCAGGGTGTGTCAGAGCACAGGGCGGGCCATGGAGGCGAGATTTGCAGTGCCTGTTTTCCTGAGTCCGTGGGAAATGCTGTGGCCAAAGTGGCCATTAATGTCTAACCTCCTGTTTTATTTTTGTTGTAATTCAGAAGCCCAGACCACTGGTGTGCCCTGGAATTTGCCCTTGGGTCACAGCAAACTCTAAGATATTGAGGAAGTGCATATTTGCATATACTTTCAAGGTGAAATATTTTGTGTGTGTGTGTGTGTGTGTGTGTGTGTGTGTGTGTGGCTGCCATTTGATTTTTTTTCTTTCTTTCCATTACCTACCATTGATTCAAAGCCCTTAAATCTGAAGAGGGCATAGGTCCAAAGAAATCCCAAAACCTGGGGGAATGCGGTAGTGGAGACCTAAGGAGAAATTCAGAGCTCTGGTCAAAGGATATCAGATAACTTCAAGGACTCCATTATTGTGTCCCTTAGACTTCATTTATAGGAGAGGTCATGGCCTGCATATTGTTTCCCAAAATTCATGTCCTCCTAGGACCTTAGAACGTGACTTTATTTGGAGGTAGAGTTTTGCAGGTAGAATTAGTGAAGATGAAGTCACATGGGATTAAGGTGGGCCCTAAACTCAATGACTAGTGTCCTCCTAAGAAGAGGCGAGGTCACAGGGAAACCACTCAGGGGAGAAGGCCATGAAGCCAGAGGCAGAGATTGATACTATAAGCTGTCTTGGCAGCTATAAACCGGGAAACAGCCAAGCAATTCTGGAAGCCACCAGAAGCTGGAGAGATAAGGAAGGATTCTTCCCCCAGGGCCTTCAGAGGCACCATGGCCCTGCTGCCTATTGAATGCAGACTTCTGGCCTCCAGACTCAGAGTACACATTTCTGTTGTTCGAACTTGTCCAGTTTGTGGTACTTTGTAACAGTCACCCCAGGAAGCAAATACAGAAGGTTTTAAAGAAATCTAAGATTGCAAATGCTGACAAAGAGGTCCCCTTGGTGATTCTTTGACAGGGTGTGTTTGAAGGGTTGATTTCTGCTTTGAGATCCAGTTGGCCGGCCCAGGCCACGTTCTTCTACAAGGCCTCCACCGCATTTGGTTCTGCAGGTTGCCCAGCCCAGGGGTGAGAAGCCCTGCAAGCCTGTCTGGGCTGCGTTGGCAAAGCCTGGGGTGCCGATGAAAGCCGCATTCCCCTGGAAGAAGGGGCTTTCTTTCCTTCCCCGCTGTGTCTGTGCCTTAAGCTGCGTGCTGTGGGGCTGAGGTTGCCCAGAGGGGGTGCACCGTTAGCCGGTTCACATGAAAGCAGTGTATAGACCAGTGGTGGCCCTGATGTGGCTGTAAACAGGCCCCAGTGAGGCCAAAACCCAGAGTCCTTCTTTCCAAAAGTGCACACTCACACACACTTTCAATATTCGGTTGATCCTTGTTATGTGCAGATCCTGTGTTTGTGAATCTATATACTTGCTGAAATTTATTTGTAAAGCAAAATGAGCACTTGCATAGATGGACATTTGTGGACATTCACGGACATGCCATTGAAAAATTTGGATTGTTTGCTCTTCCCAGCTGAGGTCAAGCAAAGTGATCCTCTGCCTTCTTGTTTGATACTGGAAACAGATGTCCTTTCTGTGATCTTTTCAGTGCCACATTTTTGTTTTTTGCATTTCTGTGATTTTCATTTGTGATTTTGCTGTTTAAAACGGCCCCCAAGTGCAGAGCTGAAGTGCTATCCGTCGTTCCCCTGCACAGGGAGGCTGTGACGGGCCTTCTGGAGAAGAAACACATTGGATCGGCTTCACTCAGGCTGAGTTGCTGTGCTGTTGGCCAGGAGTTAAGTCAATGAATCAGCGATAAGTATTTAACAAGTCATGTCTCAGTTGATCAGCCTGGAAAATGTATTTAAACTGAAACAGACATACAATGAGGTTATGTATTAGTTTGTTGATGAAAATGTTGTGACCAGAGCTTGCAAGAATCTAACCCCATATTTCCCCTGGGAGCAAGGGTTCAGTAGTCAGTGATTCCCTGTTTGACCTTATAGAACACAGCTACCATGAACAGTGAGAATTGGCTATGGACATATCTAGGCTCTGTGAAAGGAATAGCAATGAACTTAGCAGCATCCCTATCCCCAAGTGCCTCTTTATGGTACAAAATGAAGAAAGCCCTAGGGTACTGGAGCTCTAGAGAATTCTAGGCTCACAACTGTGAAGATTATTGCTGTCTTTTAGCAAACCTCTTCAGAACACCCAGGACCTGGGAAAGGGCCATGCCAGCGTAGGGCAGGGATTTGACCTTGAGAGCTGAGCACCTTCTCTAGTGGTAGTGATTTACTCAGCACACCTCCCTGGCCCCACACAAAAACAAAATGAAACAAATAAAACTAAAAATCTACGCACAAATAGGAAACAGAAATCAGCAAGTATAAATAATAAAAATGAAACCCTGCTTAGCATTAGGCATCTCGTGGCAAGCAATTATTTGCCGTTGGTCCAGTTCAATTATATCAGCACAGTGTGGAGAAATTTCAGAAAAGAAGTCATAACAAAATCCGTGCACTTTTCTCTTGAAGATGTATTGGATTCACTTCAATTCTTTTGAGCCTCATTAAAAGCAAAACAATACCGCGAAAACAAAAATCAAAGAAAAAGAGGGAAATGAAAAAGTGTCTCCCTGTTCATCATACTAACTCATTGAAGGCCTTTACAAAACATGCTTCAGCGCAACTGTGAAAATTGTAAAACTGGAAACTCTGGCACAGGGGAGCTGGTTTAAAGGAACATACAGTAATTCACTGACCAGACATTCTCAATTTGAATAATTTTAGGAGGATCAAGGCTGAAGTTTAACCTGAAACTTACCTGAAAAAATTTAACCTTAAGAAATGACTCATAATGCAAATTAATTTTGGAAAATTATTTACTTAAGGGGAATGTTAAAACTAGAAAGGAGAACAAATTTCAAATTAGCCGCAGGCAACTGGGGGCCAACCAACACTTATTTATGGTCTTTTTAGTGCCTTCTCATGCAAAGTACTCTGTAGTTTCTCAACTTAAAACCAACTTTTGGCACTAAGTAACCTTGGGTGAGTTACTTCAAACTATCTTTGAGCCCCAGTTTCTTTTTGTGAAAATGTCTAGGTCATAGGGTCCTTGCGAAGGTCAAACGACAATTTACGGAGATTATAAAAGGCCATGCAAGTGGTAGTGATTATCGTCATTGGAGCCACCTGAGTGCGACCCCAGGCTCGCTTCCCGCTCTGCTCTTCGTTGGCCCTGCGTCCCAGGGCAGCCCCCCCGCCAGATGTTCCAGATGTTTCTTTCTGCCTTGGCTCAGCCGTGTCTCTTCTTTCTCTGTGTATCCAAATGCTACCATTTTCTCAAGACCCACTTCATATTTTATCGCAGTTAGGAGACATCTTTTGATCCCTGCAGCTGGACGAACCCCCTCGCTCTGTGAACTTCCGTAGTGTGTTGTCTGCACATGGTTTATGCCATGTGCCGTGTTACGCCCTCTATGGCAGCCATTTTGCGTGGGAGTTTTAGTCTTTATCGGCCTGCAGGCCCCTTGACTGTGTCTTATGGATGCCTCTCTCCCACACGTTACTTAGTCCGGCGACTTCCATGAGGCGTGTAGAACATGTTATATGTTTCCAGGCTAGTCAACCCAGCCAGCCTCCTTTGCCTGGGCTCTAACTTCCCAGGGTTCTTTGAGAAGTATGATTGTCTCAGGATGCTCAACCCCACAGATGTGGTCTGACTACGTGCTTCAGGAAGGCTCAGAGTGCAGGCTAGAGGCAGGAGGGGCTGAAGACTAGTGCAGGGCAGTAGCTCTCATGGATTTTGGCTAAAAAGGGTCAGAATCAGTGTGGAAAACACCAAGAAAGTACTTAAGGGAACAATTCTTGTAAGAAAGGAGGTGTCCAAAATTGTGTTTTTGTAAGTATTATAATTATCGAAAATTGTTGGTTGGCTATAGGTCTTGTAAATAGCATTCATTCCCTTTCATCCACCAACACTCATAGCTTTGTGTTGCCTCTGAAGGAGAGAAATGTGTGGAGAAAGGAGCAACCCCCTCCACCAGCTAACCCACCTGGGCCCCCCAAAAATGTGGAGGGTGGATTTGTTGTTAGGGAATCTGTTCCCTGTCAGGCTTGTGAAGTCAGTTTAATTTTTACAGATGGGGACTGGACGTTAGGTTGGTACCAGTTGCCAATAGAAATGCTTGAGAGATCATGAGACTGTGTTCAGACTGAGCTGCTCACGGCCAGCCTGCAGCCGTGTTGCTGGCTCTCCTCCTGCCATCCAGCGACCAGGCTTCCAGGGAGAGGAATTCTTGGGAGAAACTGCAGTTGCCCAGACAGAGACAAAGGGCAGGGGTGAGCAAGCCTACTCTAAGAGGCTTTCTTGGGGGGGAATATGGGCACATGGGAGGACCAGTGGGGTCAGAAGGGTGAAGCAGGGGTTGCAGAGACGCAGACAGGTTTTGAAGGCACCGGGAAGTCACCCTGTAGGGCTTTCAGAAATGACGAGGCACTTCGAGGCACTGAGTGCCTGCTACTGCCAATGGGGTAACTGCTCAGCTGGCAAATTCTGGGGGCCATCTAACGTCTAGAAGGGATTTAGTGAGGCTCAGGAGCGCAGTGGAAGTGTCACTTATCATCAAAAATTGGGGCAATTGATTACAATGTTTTATTTAGTTTGATGATCAACATTCAAATGGTACAAAAATGGCACACTGAAAAGTCTGCATGTAACCCCTCTTTGCAAGACACCCCGTTTTCTTCACTCCAGACCATCAAGGTTAAGTTTCTTGTGTATCCTTAGAGTTATTCTATGCATATGAAAGTATCTGTGTATGTCCCCGCCCTCCTTTTGGTCACCGATGACACAAAGTATGTTCTATATTGTCCTGCACTTTGCTCTTTTTCACTTAACCCTATGTCCTTAGTAGCACATACAGGGTTTCCCTAAGAATTCCCCCACTTTTCTACAGCTGCACACGTAGTATTCCATCATGTGGATGTACCACCATTTACTTAAGCAATGACCCTTGTTGATAAACATTTAGCCCCCCCCCAATTCCTTGCTATTATAACCAGCATTACAAAGAATAATCTTATACATATATTATCTCATGTGTATATGAGAATATATGTGTTTGACAACATTTGGCAAGCGGAGGTGCCAGATCAAAGCTGTGCAGAGTTGTAAGTTCTATGAATATTGCCAAATTACACATTAGCGAGGTCGACATGAATTTATATCCCTTCCACCAGCTTATGAACTTGCCTTTTCCCACACCCTTGTTCACAAAGTTGCCAACAAGGTATGTCGATCCAAGCTTCGAATGTGCATCTATCTGAAAGGTGAAACATTTTACGTTGCTTTTCTATTATTATGAATGAGGTTAAGCCCACTTTCCTGTATGTAAGATCCATTTTTATTTCCTTCCCTGTGACCTATCTGTTCCTATCCCTTGCATGTTTCTCTGTTGTGGTTTGATCTTTTAATTTTGCGATGCTTTCTCTATATTAGGAAAATCTGAATTGCAAATTTTTCCATCAATTCATTGGTTGTTTTATATCATTCTAAATAACTTAGTGAAACATAGTATTGACCTAGTTTAGCTACCTTATTTACTTGAAAATTATCTATTTACATTCCTGAAAAAAAAATACTGCACAGATTAAACATTCATGATTGCGGAGACTTCCTTTTTCAGATGCAGAGTGTCCCACTAAGTACTGATTGAAATAGTCAAGAAACACGAAGCACCTGTGTTTGGCGCTCTGAGGGACACAAACAAGTAGATTTCAAAATCCACGCTTGAATCAGAAGTGATAGACCAGTAAAAACAATGGGAGCTGGGGGAGTGGTGTGGGCGGGGTCAGCCTGGGCAGAGAAAGGACAGGGGTGAGAATCCCTTTTGCTGCCTGGAGGAGAACAGGCCACGAAGCAGTGAGTCTTCAGGAGTCCCTGGGAGGACGGGACAGTGCAGTGATCTGGGGGCCATGCCAGCCACAAGGAATGCCTTTCAGAGGCCAGTGGGCAGCCAGTGTGCTGGGTGCTAACATAGGAATTAAGGCCCCTTGTCTGGAAGAATTGGCTTTCTCAACAGCAAACTTCCTTTGTCTCTTCTGTGGCTGGAGCCACCAATAAATTTGTGACCTCTTTCCCTGCTAATACCAGTTCAAACCATTGCCTGGAGCCCCCAGACTAGGCTTCTAGAAGCCCTAGCCAGTGCCTAAGTTGCAGGTCTAAGCCAGCTTGGAGGTAGATAGTGCAACTCTGGGCTGCCCCCCTCTCCGTCTTCAGCTCCTGCCTTGGGTGGACATCCTCTGCTACAAACGCTAAGAGAAAAGAAAGAAGACACAAATTAATTTGTTTTTCCCGAAAGAATAAGACTAACTGGCAGAGCTCAGGCCTGTTAGGTATTAGGTGTGGTGGGATAAGACATCAGTAGCGCTTAAGGAGGCCGATGCCAAAGGTGAAACTAAGATGTGTTATCCTAAGCTGTAGCAATCAACCAATGATTTTGGATAGCTGTTAGACTTGTAACTCAGTAAACACTTTATTGTTGATTAGCTTGGTTAAATCATCTGGCCCATTCCTATTCTAGTCCTGAAGAATTTCTGTGGTCAGTTCTAAAATGTTGGACATCTGCCCCTTTTAAGATCTAGGAATACATCCTTCCATTTTCTCACTATCTTTATTTCCTATGCTCCTTGTCTAACTTGCACAAATTTGGATATAAAGGCAGGTCAAATTCCGGCTTGGACGTGTAGAGTATTAGAATAGTCAAAGTCATTTTCAAGAGTGGCATCAAGGTCATTAATATACAAGTCGTTTCCATAACAACATGATGATGGCCTGCTGATGACCTATTTGTGCCAGACACGGTGTGTACCATCTCCCTAAGTCTCCAAATTGTCCAAGCAAGGTATGACACTCTCTGTTTTGTACATGAAGCAACCCCAGTTGAGAAAGGTTAAGTAATTGCCTCAGATCATACAGCTAGCTAGTAAGTGACAGAGCTGGGATTTGAACCCAGCGCTGTCTAAACCCAAAGCCTGAACACTTACTACTACCCTCTGCCCCATCAGATTTAGAGCTCTGTAACACCTCAGGATTATTCCAATTCTCTAAACCAGGTCTTGATCGAAATCACAAACATTGTTCTAAAGCTGCTGGTGATTTCACAAAAGAGAATAATTACCTGCTCAATGCAACCGAAAAGCAATTACACACACACACACACACACACACACACACACACACACCCCTGCTGAACCATAGGGGCATATAGTTGGCAAGGGTGTTAGAAGTTTAGATATGAGATGAATCTGATACCACGAACTGAAATCACAGAGGAAGGCTTTCTGAAGCAGAAATGTTCTGTTTTAGACCTCCACAGGTGATGATGATTTTAAGAAGCTCAAAAGAAAGAGGAAGCTAACTTCAGCGTCTGGCAATTAGGTAGACTAGGTGTCCTAGAAAACCTCCGCACACAACACAGCTAAACCGGCTGGACACCGAATTCCTTTAAAATGCATCACTGAGCTTTCAGAAAGGTGAGAATAATTCCCAGGGGCTTAAAACAAAGAGAGTTGCCAGTGCGTTTGGTCATCCTAGTTGTCCAGAGCAGGGGTTAACAAACATTTTCTGTGAAGGGTCAGCTAGCAAATATTCTTTGCTTTATGAGTCCACATGGTTCTTTGTTGCAGCTACTCATAAGTACAGCCGTAGGTAATACATAAACAAAAGGGTGTAGGAGGATTCGACTTGCAGTGAACTTGAATTTGCCAGTCTCTGACCTTGGAGTTTAATGTCTTTTATAAAGCTTCCAATGTTGGGTCCATGCACAGTGAGAAGACAGAATTGACACAATCCTCACACACACAAAACAGGATCCCCAGGGAAAGTGTGGACTGGGAGGATGTGGCCTCTGGCAAAGGAAAGTGGACAGGAAACCTTGCTTTATCGGGTTGGGCTCTAAATGAAAAAAGAAAACTATCTCCCCTGTGAATTTGTTACTATAGCCAGATCTACTTACATGGGACTGGAGTTTAAATTTATATTACTTGTACTGATTATATAGAAAACTTCAAGCTAGAAAATTAACTTAAACTGGTTCTTGATTAGTAGTGCCTTAGGGCATCTTACCAAATACACAATTTGTTCATAACCCAGAATTACAAACTACACGAGGGAGCCAGCCATTGTGAGAAAGATCAGCAGGGGCAACAATGAATGGCGGAATATTCTCTCCAGGATTGGCCATGTTACCGTTATTAGTTACAGGAAACGACTAGAGCAGTAAAAAGAAGAATGAAAAAAAAAGGAACAGAATATTTCAGGGAGGAAAAGACAAGCAAAGATTCAACAATGGGGATGCGAACGTGTTGAGGGGCAAGGAGGTAAAAGCCAAAAATAGTGTTCATGTGAGGGTATTAATGAATGAATTCGTTAAACATTGACTCAGCTCATAGTGTGCACCCCTCAGGTGGAATCAGGGAAACAAATAAATGCCACAAAATGTGATAGGTACTTTAATTTTAAAAAGGTACAAAACATAGCAGAGACAAAGGAGGAAGTTCTCCAACCCACCCAGGGGAGTCAGGACAGAGGAGGAACTTACGCTTGAGTCAAGCTCTAAAGCACCCATTGGACTGCGAACTCTGTCCTGGAGGTGATGGGGAGTTATGGAATAGTTTTAAGGAGGGAAGTAAAATGATCCCACTTACAGTTAAAAAAATAATTATGGCTCAGTAGAATGAATAGAATTAGGAGTGAAAAAATGAGAGACAGGAGGACCAAAAGTAACATTGGTTGGATAGTCATGAAAAGACGAGGCAGAAGTGCAGGTGGATTTGAGAGAGATTTTAGAATTTTGTTCATTTGGGGGCAACAAAGGAGAATGACCCAAATTTAATGGCAGTGCTCCCCTGATCACCCCATGACCCTCCCCCACCTCCTCTCCAGTGTTTCTGGGAGTTCCCAGGTTGTCTCTCAAGTGCTCATGAGTGAGTGCACCCCTGCATGGCTCTTCTCACCTCTACAGGCTGAACTGTAGGCTGTGACCCGGGCAAGGTGGGGGTGGGGCGTCTCTTCCTTTCGCTTTGGTGTTAAGTGTGTTGGGAAAGTGTGGCTTGTTCCCTAATTACTACCCAGCTTTCATGAAATGGTTCTTTGAATTGTTGCTTACAGGCTCCCTACTCTCCAGGGGCTGCGGGAGAGGGCCGTGGGGGAGAAATCCGCCCGCCAGAGCCCATCCTCACAGTGCCCCTTGCTTCCGAAGACCCAGCCTGCTGTGCCTGGCTATCTCTTCCCCTAGAAGATGCTGCAGAAACTAAGCAGAGGTGTGAGGGAGGGGATGGATTTGTTGCCCTAGGGTGTTACTTTGCTCCCATGCAATGGTTCCGCTGAGCCTTCTCTGTCGTTTTTCCAGAAATGCCTGTTCGGAAACCCAAGTGGGTGGCCATTGTGCAGTATGGAACCTAGAGCTCAGAGTCACCAGTCCACTGGGGGCAGTGAGGAGGCTGGAAAGGTTTTCTGGGCTAATGGGAAAGACCACTGAAGAGATCAGGTAAAGTCTACAATGCTACCTAATGAGTCCATCTCTCCCACAAGTTAGTGTTTCTCCAAGAGTAGACTGGTTTATATCAGCCTCTGCATTACATGGGGAGTTGGCTCAAAATTTCAGGTGTGGGGCTCGATCTGAATCAGAAGCCCTGGTGAGTGGGGGATGGGAAACTTGCAGTTTTAACCAGTGCTCCCTCTGTGATAGTTTGAAAATCCACACACATTTCTGTAATTGGGTTCATATGTCATTTCCTTTGGTAAATCAAAGGCTCCTGGTGTAGGTGCGGTGTCTACAGTTTTTCTTGCCTTCCCACATGCACAGGCACATGGTCAGTACACAGATACAGTCACTGAAGTTGAGCAAAAGGACGCAAGACTGAAAGTAATGACCGTGCTTATGAATGGCCATTCCAACAGACGTTTGACACTCATTTCTCTATTACCCTTTTATTCTGTAAATACTTACGGTGCTCTCTCTAGGCCATGCCCTGTGCTGGGTAAAGGGACAGAGAGGCAAGGGCACTGGAGAAGGAAGCAAGGGAGATGCAGGGACGGGGTGAGACTTCTCAGAGGAAAAAGCTGCCCCCAGAGCAGAGAAAGTGAAAATCCCAGGATTTCTTCGTGAGGCTTTTCTTAGGAGTTATAATTTTGGCATTGTCTGTCTCCCCAAATG